>UESW01001389.1:414348-480479 GCA_900491605.1 Calamus simplicifolius | reverse complement strand
CATTTGAGGCTCTGTATGGTAGGAGGTGCAGATCTCCTTTATGTTGGGATGACGTGGGGGAAAGGAAAATTGCTAGGCCCTGAGCTGATCCAGCAGATAGTAGATAAGGTGCATTTGATCAGGGAGCATCTTCGTACAGCTCAGAGCAGGCAGAAAGAGTTATGCTGATGTCAGAAGAAGGGAATTAAAATTTCAGGTTGGGGACCATGTTTTCTTAAGGGTATCACCAACCAAGGATGTGATGAGATTTGGGATTAGAGGAAAGCTTAGTCCACGTTATATTGGACCTTTTGAGATCTTGAGCAGAGTTGGGAGGTTGCATACAGCTTAGCACTGCCTCCGATTCTATCTGGTGTTCACAATGTATTCCATGTATCTATGCTGAGGAAGTATGTTTCAGACCCCAGTCATGTTATAGCTT
The DNA here is from genome assembly GCA_900491605.1 of Calamus simplicifolius. NCBI lineage: Eukaryota > Viridiplantae > Streptophyta > Magnoliopsida > Arecales > Arecaceae > Calamus > Calamus simplicifolius. The sequence goes on along the minus strand of UESW01001389.1, from coordinate 480,058 downwards.
ATGAGCCTATTCAGTTGAGGAAGGATTTATCATATGAGGAACATCCTTTGCGTATCGTGGACCGCAAGATCAGTTCTGAGGCGGCGTACCATTCCCTATGTCAAGGTGCAATGGAATAATCATTCTGAAAGGGAGGCTACTTGGGAACTGGAGAAGAAATGAAAAAAGTATCCACGACTATTTGTATCTTAAATAGTTAAGACTGAAAACTGTTAGCTTAGTTGATTGTTAGTCCTTGGGATACAAATTTGGACCTTTAATTTTCTCTAATAAAAGTTATCAATTTCGAGGCCAAAATTTTTATAAGGAGGGGAGAATGTAATCCCCTAGATTTTTCAACTGCTCGTGAGAGTTATCACGAGGTCAGATGATAGACTCCAGATATTTGAATTCCAGGTATATCTTAATTGCTCGTGAGAGTTATCACGAGGTCAGATGATAGACTCCAGATATTTGAATTCCAGGTATATCTTAATTGCTCGTGAGAGTTATCACGAGATCAGATGATAGACTCTAGATATTTGAATTTTAAGTATATCTAATTACAGAGTCCCTTGATTTGGGGACTCTGCAATGCCTATAAAAGATAGTGTAGAACCCTCCTTCCCACCATACGTGGATGCCCCCTTCTCATCATCTCCTCGTGCGTACGTTTCTTTCCCAGCGCGCCTGTCTCTAGTAAGTCCCCTATCCATGCATGAGAGAGAGAAGGATTGAGAGAGAGAAAGTTAAAAAAAAAGAGAAAACAATGGAGAAGAGGGAGGAGCCGGGTTACAGAACCCAGTTCCCCCCCTTCCACTGTGCGTTGCATTGGTTCAGGCCCGGCGGCGTGCCCGTCGCCTCGCCGGGCCTGAGCCCCGGCCAACAACCCCACCGGCACCGGGGGCGGCGTCCGGTGGGGTGCCGGAGAACAATGAGAAAGAGAGGAGAGCAGAGGAGGAGGGAGACATGACGGAGAGAAATTGACCGCCGGTCCGATCCTTGGTTCGGGCCCGGCGGTGTGCTCGCCGCCTTGTCGGGCCTGGGCCTTGGTCGGAGACCTCCACCGGCGCCGGGCATGCGTCCGATGGAGGTTCAGCCAGCCATGGTGGCCGGCCGTGCCGCCGGCGTAATCCTTAAGCCGCGAAACAGTGAGAAAGAAAGAAAAGAATAAAAGAGAAATTGGAGAGAGAGAGAGAGTGAGGGGACGTCGGCAGCGGCAACAGCCGGCTTTGGTCTGGCCAATGGTGGTCGGACCGACGCCAATTTGGCTAGAATTGGCGCCGGCACCGTGGAAGGCACGTGAACGATGAGAGAGAGAAGAAAGATTAAAACTGACAAATTGATGAGAGAGAGAGAGGGGGAGGCTGGCCGTGGCGGCGGTTGACCACGATCCGATCAACGGTGGCCGGACCGCCTTCAATTTGGCTGGCGGCGGCCTGGCCGCCGGCGCAAATCTCAGCTCCTCTATTTCTTTTGAAACAGAGGAGCTAGGTTAATGGGCTATTGGGCCGTCTGTTTTTTTTGGGCCTTGTTGGGCCATCTCTAAGCCCAGTTTGAGCAGCGTTTTGGGCCCTGTATCGGGCCAAGAATGACAAAATAAATATATGGCCCGAATCAGGATTGATTCTAGTTTCTGGGAATAATTTTATTTCCCTATTTGGGTGTATACATTGAGAGATATTCAAGCCCAAAGTTGGGCCCGTGAAGTGGTTTGGGTAGAGTTTAAGAATTATTTTATAATTCAGATTTTAGAAATTTAATAATAAAAAATGATTCTGTAGGTTCCCAGGAGTCCAATTAGCTGGGTTATCAAGTAAAATTCGTGTACTGTAGTAAGTAAGTCAAGTATTATAATGTTATTAATTATTTAATTTATGAACTATGAAATTACAGTTAAATATAATTATGTTAATTTGGTAAAATCATGTTATTACTATGATAATATATAATCATGATAATGACAGTAAAACTTTATGTATCGCCGTGGTTCTCATATGACAGATTATCACATGATAGATTCACACATGATAGATTATCACATGACAGATTCACACATGACAGATTATCACATGATAGATTATCACATGACAGATGACAGACACTAGTACCAGGACCCTTCCTCTTAGGGGATGTTTAAGAGGGCTACACATGATGTGTATTGTAGGGCCATGGGACATAAAGAAAAATAATGACAGTATAAACAATGTAATTGTTATTGAATTAAGCTAATTGATCTGATGACATGAACCTAATGATAGCCTGATAATTAAAATTTTGAAATTATATTAGGCTTACTTATTGAGTGTGAGCTCATAAAATTCTCATAATGTTTTTCAGAGCCTTAAGAATGAAGATGGATAATTGAGATAGAAGGAGTTTCTAGTAGAAGACTTAGTTTATTATATTGATTTAGTTCAAATTTGTTGGTGTGTAGGGCAATAGCCCAAGACTGATAATTCTGGTTGTAATAAATCCTGGATATGGAATTTGATTTATATTGATTTATGTGATAAGTGCAAGACGCCTTGCATGCCTGGCATGCGGCGGATTGTCACCCTAGCTCAAATTTTTGGGTCTGGAGCGTGACACCTTGTCTCCCCAAAAAATGGCTTCGGTGTTTTCACTGTATCCCTGTTCTTGAGATGATGTTGTGGAATCAATTGTGCTAGAATCACCACTTGCATGAGCAGCAGCATTTGCTCAAGCTTAATTCCCATGCTTAGAGACTTCCAAATTTAGGTACAGGCAAATCCTTTACTCTTGCCAACTACAATGTCAGTAGCTTCAGCTGCTCCTGAAACTCATGCAAATTTTATCAGCATATATGGAAGGTAATGCATGGCTCAGGCTAATGATAGACAACAACAGAATAATATGAGACTTTTGACATGATCATATGAGCCTTCTAGATCTCAGTCTCACAAGGGAAATCCTAGACGGAAGAAAGCGAGCACCTCATTCTCCCAAAAATTTGGTTCACGCATCAAAGAAATGGAGAACTCAGCAGTTTGACTTGTCTTCAACAATGTAGACAGAAAATATCAAAAGTTCAACTGAACAATATAATTCCATTCATATTGCATGCACATAAATTTTAAGAATATGTCACTCCACGGCTTACCAGAAATAATGCATAGCTAGAATCAACAACTCCATTATCTTTATGTTGTGCAACATCATGAAGGCTATCATCGCTAGAGCTAACATTCATGGATGATGATAATTTATGGTACATGCTTTGACAAAGGTAACAGTATTACGGCACTTAAAACTATATCCAAAAAGATAATCAATAGTATTAGAAAAGTAGTTACAAAGGTATCAAAAAATTTACGTGGTTCAGCAATTTGCCTACGTTAATGGAAGGTTTCTAGTTCTTCCTTATTGAGAGAAAGGCCCACTGGCTACAAAAATCTATTAGGGTTTTTATCTTTGCGCGCCACACTCGCCCGCCTTCTATTCTTGCCTCGGGCTGTCAAATCTATGCACGCCCATGCATTTGGCAGGCTCCTACTTGCTGCTCCTAGCATGCGTTGTCAAATTTGCTGCGCGTCCGGATTCGCTTAGATCCGCTCGCTCATGACAGCTACCAAACCTCGTCCTACTTCCAATTTTTTATGTCATTGCCTTGTTTGCCTTACCCCATCATGCTAACGTGTCTTGGCCAATCGGTGCATAGCTAGAAAGATTATGAGCCATTGTTTAACACATTGTAAATGCAATCCTCTCCACAAGCACCGATTTCCTAATTAAAGGCACCCACGAAAATCAACAAACCTGAAAGACAGGTTGTATTTCACCTGACATTAGAAAAAAAAAGTAGTAGAATCTAATATTGTAGAAAAAGGGAAGAAAATGTTAAAATGGATTATTTCCTAATTGTTTCATGGAAGATGAAGTTGATTAGGCTAGATTCTGTGAAGACCACATCTAGTGGGCACTAATTTGCATCCCTACTGCTCTAAACTAAGAAGTTCTCAACATGCCTCTTTGCTCAAAACAATGGGGGAATTATTTTTTACAAAAGAAAAAGAAGTGTTGGAAGCCTTTAGACTGATTTCCAGTCAGTATGGCCCATGCCGGTTACGTGATTAAATGCATGCCAGACAGCTAGATTGCTACCTTAGCACTCATTCAAGCCCAACTTTGGTCAAGTTTTAGAATGGCAGGTGCCATCCAACATGTACCAGACTGCAAAATCTTGATTATCTGTGAATTTATATAGACTTCAATTCTACATGGATAGACCTTTGAAAAGCATGACCCTGTGTCACACTGAAAAGCAGAGTTGGTGTGAGTCTTAAATGTATGTCTCCATGCCTAAATAAGAATAATCATGTCAGCACATCACTTGCTTCTTGAGATTCATGTGCATGATGAAAAATTTTGCAGACCAAGCACAAAATAACTATTGCAAACTTTTGTATATTGAAGTCAGTAGATATGAAAGAATAGTTTTCAGCATAACCATAACAAAGCCCATAAGCTAATTTAGCAAAATCATACAAAGTGAGCTCTAGGTGATGGATGCCTTTCTATTCCAATATCATCAACTCTATTAAACTCATGCCACCAAATAAGAGAAACAAAAATATATCTTTTTGGTCAACAAAACATTGAGTATTTGAAAAGCAGATAACAGTCATACTCTTGTCTCCCCAAAAAATGGCTTTGGTGTTTCACTATATCTCGTTCTTGAGATGATGTTAATGCGGAATCAATTGTGCTCGAATCACCAACTTGCACGAGCAGCAGCATTTTCTCGAGCTTAATTCCCATGCTTGGAGACTTCCAATTTTAGGTGTAGGCAAATCCTTTACTCTTGCCAGCTGCAATGTCAGTAGCTTCAGCTGCTCCTGAAACTCATGCAAATTTTATCATCATATGGAAGGTAATGCATAGCTCAGGCTAAGGATAGACAACAACAGAATAATATGAGACTTTTGACATGATCATATGAGCCTTCTAGATCTCAGTCTCACTAGGGAAACACTAGATGGAAGAAAGCGAGCACCTCATTCTCCCAAAAATTTGGTTCACGCATCAAAGAAATGGAGAACTCAGCAGTTTGACATGTCTTCAACAATGCAGACAAAAAACATCAAAAAATTCAACGGAACAATATAATTCCATTCATAAAGCATGTTCATAAATTTTAAGAATAGGTCACTCCATAGCTTACCAGAAATAATGCATAGCTAGAATCAACAACTCCATTATCTTTACGTTGAACAACATCATGAAGGCTATCACCACTAGAGCTAACATTAATGGATGATGAATTTATGGTGCCTTGACAAAGATAACATTATTATGGCAGTCAACACTATATCCAAAAAGATAACTAATAGTATTAGAAAAGTAGTTACAAAGGTATCAAAAGAGTCAAAAAAAAAAAAGGAACCATATGGTAGAGAAACTTAATGATGGACTAAGAAAGTTCAATTAAGGTTTAAGACTAAAGAAGAATGCTATAGAAAAGTATTTAAATGTAGAAGTATAAAAATATACAAAAATTATAACATGGCTAAAAAAGAAATTAAAATAATAGTATCTAAAGTTAGATTTAAGGCATATATATGAAAAGTTATATCGCAAGTTAAAAACTAAAGATGAAGGAAATGGTATACATAAGATTGTAAGACTAAGAAAAAGAAAATTATAAATATGATTTAGATTAACTGCATTAAAAATGAAGATAAAAAAGTTTTGATTAAAGGGGGCAAAATCAAAAATTATGGAGAAACTATTTTAATAAATTATTGATAAAGTTGTGTAGATAATTTAGAATACCTTACTAGTTTTATTAAGGATAAAGATACCATATTTATTCATAGGATCGAGATTTTTAAGGTTAAAGAGAAAATAAAAAAATAAAAATAAAAAGAGCAATGGGATCCAACAAAATTTCCATCCAGATTTGAAAATAATTTAATGTTGTAGGAGTACCTTTGGTGACATTTATTAAACATCATCTTACAGACTAAAAAGATGCCTGATGAATGAAAAATAGCACTATAATCTCAATTTATAAAAGTAATGATAACATTCAAATTTGTTCTAATTATCATGACGTTAAACTTATAGGTCACACTATAAAACTTTAGGAAAGGATAATTAAGCATAGATTGAAATATAATAGAAAAAAAAATTAGAGAATCAATTTAGTTTTATGCCATAATGGTTGACTATAAAAGCTCCTTTTTCTTCTGAGGTTAATAGAGATATATAAAGAAAAGAAATAAGTTTTTTTATAATTTTTATTAATTTAGGAAAAGCATATGATAGAGTCTCTTAAAAAGTCTTATAATGGGTGCTAAATAAGAAAAAAGTATTCATTACATATATTAACATAATAAAAGGTATGCATGATAAAGTAGTTGCTAGTATAAGAACTACTAACAGTAGTACTATTGAATTTTAAATCATAATAAGTTTACATCAAAGACTTATTCTTACTTCATACATTTTGCATTAGTTATGAATGAGATTACTATACGTATTTAAGATAATATTCGATGATGCATATTATTTGCAATGATATATTAATAGTAGATAAAACTAAAGCTATTGTTGATCATAAATTAGAATTATAAAGAAATGCATTATAATCTAAAAATTTTAGGTTAAATATGATAAAGAAAAAAATATGCAAAATGCTATTTAGTATAATTAGAAATAAAGATGAATGTAGAATAAACCATAAAATTCTTAAAAGTGATCATTTTTTTATATTTAGGATCGATTATTTATAAGAGAAAAAAGATTGAGATTTTAGATAAAATAAAAAATACAACAAAAATATTATATAATAGAATAACTTCCATATTAAAGAAGAAATTTTATAAGATAATCATAAAATCAACTATGCTTTATGGGATAGAATGTTGGGCAGCCAATATATTACATGTACACAAGATGGATATAGCTGAATTGAGAATTCTAAAATAAATATGATTATATAAGATAGAATAAGAAATAAAATTATTTATAAAAAAATGAAGCTAGCACTAATTGAGAATAAATTGAGAGGACTACTTAGATGGTTTAAATATTTACAATATAGGCTTAGAGATGCACCAATGTAAAGTAGTTGGATATATGTAGAAGGAAAAAAGAGATAGCAGTAAATCAAATATTATATGAAAGTAATAAAGAAAAATTAATTCTTTACATCTTAAAAAAATGTAACTCTAAATTAAATATTATAAAGAAAAAGAATTTATATAGCCAATTCTAATTAGTTTGAAATTAAGGATTTGTTACTGTTGTTGTTATGAGTGTTAGATTAATAGTCATACCCAAGATTATTGTAAATTATTAACATATAAACTTATTAAGTTGGCACCAAAAGTTTCATCATTGGAACTTTGGCCTAGCCTATATGCTTGGCTCGTAATTGTTGTCATCAATCCATATCATGGCTGGTTATTCATAATGTGCACTCTTGACTAGTTTCTTTATTTTCTAATAATCGAAGGAGAGTGACATAGCTAAGTATAATTAGTTTCCCTCTTTCTCTCTCTCTCTCTCTCACCCACACACATTTCAAGCTTTCCAAGCTTAGATGCTAATTAAAGTATGCGCTGTCCAAAGATATCATAATTAAAAATATGTATTGCATGAAATGTGATAGAAAATAAATATGATTATTTCATATGAACAAAACAAGAGATACATGCTCAAATTTTGGGATTTCGTAGATTCAGAATTTTAGAAGATCTTAGAAGTCTCATATGTAGGTGATTGTAGATGTACTAGTATTACTATAATTATGATGTTATGTGAATATAATTTAAATGATAATGTCATTTGATTATGAATTTTAGCAGATCTAGATACTTTTAGGATTTATTTTAAGAGTTTACGATCGTATCACGTTGCACCCTGGGCCGATCACCGATTCGGGAGCATGGCAGGCGAACGAGGTTGGAAAGTTTCGTAGCTGGGACAAGAAAGGCCCAGCATGGGCTAGTATGTGGTTTTTGGGCCCTGTCCTCATCTTCGGCCCAGTTAAGTTCCTTGCGCTCGCCCATCAATAGATCGGGCGAGGAGATTTAAGTTCCTTGTGCCATCCAAACCTTATCTTTTGCCATCATACAATGTTAGCTACCATTTAGCCCTCAGTTCGTTCCACTTCCATGTTGTGTTATTCCATTGTTTTATGCCGATTGTGTACCCCTCCATGACCATGTAGTCTTTAACAGATTAGTAGTATCTTGTCCATGAAGTTTTCTTGATGGGCATCCTTAAATGATTCTCTGTTACTTGTACGATGTGATTTATATAATCATGTAATTTGGATAATGAGACAATAAGAGATATCAAATGCCTCTTTGTTAAATGCCACCATTAATAAAATTTGGAAGAATCATTTCCTCCAGTTCACCGTTCAAAAATTTTGTCTTTGTTAAATGGCCCTCCACTAACCTAGAAATTTGATAACTCGCATCTTGAACGCAGGGTTATCCATACTATCACGGTACAAAGATAATTATTCCTCTCATCTCATTGGAATAAATTTTAATACTTTTATTTTTCATTGATCTAATAAAATTGGATGGATCATCAATGAATTTCTTTTCAAATAACGTCAATTACACAGATGACTGGAAACTTCCTTGCACTTCATGTGCTGGTAAATTCTACAGTTTGCTTGACCCATAAAGATAATGACCATCTATTCCATTCGGAGAAGACTTGACAGAGCATTTATTTCTCTCAAAGAAAACAAAAACTAAAACAAAGAGAGGAGACGTTTTATTACCTGAAGGGTCTGGAGAACCATCAAATCAAATATATATATATATATTGCCGTCGGGATCCATCCTTCGATTCGGACGCGGTCGATCTTCTGGTCTGGGCTTCCTCCTGGGGTAGACCTGCACAGAAGTCCTCGTGCGAGAGGCGTTGGGGGTGGCCCTCCGCGGAAGACCCTCCCACGCTCAAGTCAGTGGAGGGATCGGTGGTCAACAGAAAATGGGGAGGTGGATCTCTCCGGGGAGTCACTCCAGGGACGGCCGATCGGGACCTCTAGGGGGAGCGCCGACGAGCAGCGGGGGAGAGTGAGAAAGAGAGAGAGTGAGCCAGGAGCAACGAGCGCATACCTGAGAGAATCTGGGGTGTCATATTTATAGGCAATCATTTGGATCTTAAGTGCCTTCTGGAAGGTTCGAAAGTTGTTAGGATACGGAGATGAATCAAATCAGGCCGTTGTGGGGCCGGTGGGATCCGTATCTTGTTTGTTAAGGGATCGACGGCTGGGAGAGCTCCTTGATGGCTCGAGATCTGGCAGATGCATAGGTCCCAGGTAGCCGTATTAGGCTCTAGACCACTCTTTAACATAATTCTTTGCCTGGGATGCTGTTACGATAGGTCTAGGCTCTCCTGCGTCAGGTTCCGCGGGGGTGAGTATTGGATTATGGATCGCTCAGGGAAGTCGAGCTATAGTAGTTCAGGAAAAATGAGCCATGGGAGACTTGGGGAAGCGAAGCTATGGGAGCACGGAGAGAGCCGAGCTATGGAAGCTAGGAGAAAGCCGAGCTATGGAAGCTAGGAGAAAGCCGAACTATGGAAGCCCGGAGGGAGCCGAGCTATAGAAGCCCGAAGAGAGCCGAGCTATGGAAGCTCGGGGAAGGCCGAGCTATGGAAGCTCGAGGAAGCCGAACCATGGGAGGCTCTGGGGAAACGAGCTATAGGAAGCTCGGGAGAGCCGAGCTATGGAAGCTCGGGGAAAGCCGAGCTACGGGGAGCTCGTGAGAGCCAAGCTATGGAAGCTCGGAGAGAGCCGAGCTATGGTAGCCCAGAGAAAGCCGAGCTATGGAAGCTCGGGGGAGCCGAGCTATGGAAGCTCGGGGAAAGCCGAGCTACGGGGAGCTCGGGAGAGCCGAGCTATGGAAGCTCGGAGAGAGCCGAGCTATGGAAGCCCGGAGAAAGCCGAGCTATGGAAGCTCGGAGAGCCAAACCATGAGAGGCTCGGGGGAAATGAGCTATAGGAAGCTCGGGAGAGCCGAGCTATGGAAGCTCGGGGAAAGCCGAGCTATGAAAGCTCGGAGAGAGCCGAACCATGGAAGGCTCGGGGAAAATGAGCTATAGGAAGCTCAGGGGGTTGGGTGACCCGACGGACCACATTAGCTTAGCTTATTCCTTGGGGACATATCGTAGCGGGCGGAGGGATGGGGTTGGTCTTAACCCCCTTACACGATTATCAATGCAATAATGATTCTACCCCCCAACACATGCCCTCCACTCCCTAGTTCGAAGCGTAGGTTCGGGCGTAGGGAGTATAGGCCTAGGTGGCGTGATCTGCACTTGGGGATGCGTATTTGATTGCCTGCGCAATGATGTCCTTAATTAATTCCGTGGGGCCATCTTGCCTTTCCGAGGCGGATCCGTCATTCCTTAGGGGTGAAGGTAACGACTGGGGAAGTGCCACATGGGAAATCCCGAGTTTCACAGCGCCCGTAGCGACAGTTCCGGACGCCTAGGTTAGGACGCCTCATCCTCACCCTGAGGCGGTTTCGATTGGCAAAAGGAGTCATGGCGGCGCTATCTTTATTTGTAGAGCCCCTTTCGTTCTCCTTGGAAGAACTTCGTCTTCTTGCTTTCGCTGCGATTCTGCTCATTGTCTCTTGCGATCGAAGACATGGTGAGCCCAAGCGACCAGGTTTTGAAGGTGACCCTGGCTAATCTGGATCGGATGCATCGCTTGTACAAGATCCCCCAGGACGTCGTCTTGTTGGTCCCGACGGCTGAGGATAGGGTGACATCCAGTTTAGAGGATGGAACATTCTGCTACGAGGAAACCTTGAGGGCAGCCTCCGGTTCCCCTTCATCCATTGGTGCGGGAGGTGATGAAGTTCTACAACATATGTTTCACCATGGTGGCCCCCAATAGTTGGCGCAACCTCATCGGGTTTATCTCGTTGTGCAAGCACCTCGGGGTGACAGCGACCCTCTCACTGTTCAGGGTATGTTTCAATCTGGTCTCGGGAGGGCCTCAGAATGGCCTTACATCGGTCCCCGGAGATCTTTCAAGATGATATCGGACAACCCATCATCGATAAAGGAGTGGAAGTCACAGTTCCTCATAGTCAGGGGGAACATTGGTTTGGATTTCCCTCGGAACTGGGGGCAGTACGTGAAGGATCCGGAAGCACACCGGAATTAACTGATTCGGAGAAGAGGGATTTGGTTGTGCTGCGCAGCAGCCAGGTGCTCCCAGCCAGCGTTCTCTTATCGGAGGATGCTCTTTTCGCGGCTGGGTTAAGTCCCATCGATCCTCGCGGTGAGTATTACCCGTAGCTGATAATTTAGTGCGGCTTCATCTTTGATTTCTGTGTGAACTAACAGGCGAATCGTATTGCTCCTACAGCCGAAAAGTCGTTCGCAGACCAGATGAGGGAGGAGCTGGGAAGCGCCGCAGGAGATCTGGTTCCGGTAGCAAGCCTCGTCCGAGAAGAGGCTTCGCCCCTCTGGTTCCTGCTCCAGGGGGATCGGGAGAGACGTGATAGTCGCACTCTTCGTCGCCGCAGGCCGAAGCTACCGGAGTTCTGGCGGTGCCTGATCTTTCGGGCGGAGGAGGATCTATCCAGGCGTGAAGATCGGGAAGTCGGGGGTTTCGGAGGAGGCTGCTGAGGTTTCCTCCCCCCCCCCATCATCGTTTTGTCTGATGATGGCGAAGGGAAACGCCGGTTGGCCTGGGGGCTCCCGCAGGCGAGGTGGCTCGGTCTCCCTCATTGGAGGCCAGTGGCTCGGCGAGGTCACAGGAGGAAGTGGGGGCAGCCTCCATTTCCATCGAGGTAGGGGAAGAGGTTGCGGCTGCTGAGGATTGGCCTGGGCCGTCGATAGGGGAGCCAACGGGCGATGAGGAGATGGCCGAACCGACGACCGAAGTCCGCGGGGGGCTCTCTGGTGAAGGGCCTCCCACCGAGGAACAGGGGCTCCGGAGGGAGCAGAAGTTCCTGAAGGGCCTGTCGCGGATAGGGAAATCTCTGAGGAGACGGGAGCAGAAGGAGAGGAAGAGGAAGAAGAAGAGGGAGGAGAAGGAGGGGAGCCGGCGAGCAAAGGGGATGCTTCGGCCGGGGCTTTCCTTGTTGGAGCCGAAACGTCCGAGGCTTCCCAAGCGAGGGCCCTGGCGGCGGAAGCTGGGCTGTCAAGAAGCTCATGGGTCACGGGAGTTCTGGATGGCTCCCTGGGAGCAGACTTCCACTCGCGACCCGAAGTAAGCGCCAGGTTCTCGCTCTGATACGGTCCGCGTTCCAAGGAGAGGAGAGTTCTTCAATTGGAGGGGGTCACCCGGAAGACCTTGTCGAGGTGGCCTTCCGTCGTGCTGGGGTGCCAAACGAGGCTTTCCTTCTCCCCGAGATTGATGACCTTGCTCTTACAAGGATCGCCACAGACTACGCGTCTCGGGTAAGTTATCGCACCGAAGTCGGATCTTTGGTTAGTTAGTTCGACTATCTTTTATGCGTGTCATCCTTTTTCGCAGAGCGCCCTGATCATGAGGGCATTGAAATGGCGCTTGCATCTGGCGGTTGGAGCTTGGGCCCGGGCCCGCTATGAGGCCGATCTCTTCAAGGAGAGGGCGGAGTCGACTGAGAAACTCTCTCGAGCCCTGGTGACCTTCAAAGGGAGCTCGGGGAGGCTCGCAGAATTCTTGCAGTTGAGAGGGAGAGAGCCCCCGACTCGCTGCACAGGTTGGTGAGCTCCAGCGGGAGCTTGGGGAGGCCAACAGGATCCTCGCGGTTGAGAGGGAAAGAGCCTCCCAACTTACCGTTCAAATTGGCGAGCTTCAAGGCTTCCGTGAGCAATCCGAGAAGGCTAATATGGAGCTTGCTCAGGCCAGGGCGGAGCATGAAGGCAAGGTTAAGTCCATGCAGCTATTCTTTGATAAGAGGTGGGACCAGCTGAAAGCTAGCCACGCTGAAGATAAGGCCGGCTGGAGTAAAAAGTTCGAGGAGGAAGAGCGCAAATGCCGGCGGCAGCAGGACCACCTCACCCGCCTAAGCAAGGAGCTTGCCGATACAGGATCGGCTAAAGTGGTCGGATGAACGTGCTGCCCGACTGTCAGATGAGGTCGACTTTGCTCGTCAGGAAGTTGGAGATACCCAGACCCGGGTGGACGAGCTAAAAGAGAGCCTTCGCCAGAGCCAGTCGGCTAGGTCTAGGGCTCTCAACAGGGTTCACGTGCTAGAGGGCGAGTTAGCCCGGCGGGAGGAGCAGGTATGGCTCTATTGGATCCATTCGTTTTGACCTTTCGATTTTCGCTTTACTCGGCCTTTTCGCCTGCAGACGCATAAGATGAGGCAGGAATTCCAGGACGGTTGGAGGCGTTCGGAGAGGAGGCGGCCTTGAGGCACCGAAGGATCTCCGAACTGGAGAAGCAATAGCCGAGGCAAATGTGCGGGCCTCTTCGGCGGTGGAGGAGTACAAGAAATCCACCGAGTTCACCGACGAACGTAGGGCGGCCTGTGCTGATGCATTTCAGCTGGGCGAAGATGAGGCGAGGGCCAAGGTTGCCCAGGCTTACCCTGACCTGGACCTGTCGTGCCTAGATACTGAACATTATGAAGCATACACCCCGGGGTCGAGGAGGACGAATATGGAGAAATATCTGATGTCGACCTTGATGCCATTCTGGGAGTTGATGCGACTGCCGACGTATCCCGTCGCAGCACCTTCGAGAAGGGAGAGCCAAGCAATGCTCCTGCTGGCGCCGCAGGAGATGCTGGGGTTGATCCCAAGTCCTGACCCTTTGGGGGGTCATATGTGTTTTTTTCTCTCTTTTGTTTTGTAGTTTGACCGGAGATCAATAAATGGATCGGCCGTTTTTCATTTGTTTGTTTTCCCTGAATGGTTTCTTGTCTCGAGTTTTGGTGGAATATCCTGGTAAAGGCCAAGGCGTGGGGGTTGTCTCGACGAAAAGGTCGGACGTCAACGTAGCCTGGTGTGAGACGATTTAACTTGGCTTAGGCCGAATGACACGGTGGTTCGACCAAATCCAAAGAGCGAGATAGCCTTTTCGGGGCTGAAGGACAAAGTAACTCGGCTGGAGCCGAAGGACAAGATAGCTCGGTTGGAGCCGAAGGACGAAGTAGCTCGGCTAGAGGGACAAAGTAGCTCGGCTGGAGCCGAAGGACAAAGTAGCTTGGCTGGGAGCAGATACTTCAATTGGTTTTTGAAGTATAGGAATAGCTTCGGCCCCGCAAAAGGGGGGGTTAGGTGATGCCTAGGCCTTACGCGCAACCAGACTGGGGGTTCATTACCGAGGAACGCACGGCGTCCGCACCCCTTAATTGCTTTGTCAGTGTTCTATCTCTTCTCAGGCGAGTCGATTTTTGTTTTGCCGAAATGGATGATACGCTTTGACGCCAGTAAAAAGCTGCTCTAGAGCCTTCCGGGAGGCCTTTATTGTGTTGGTCTTTTCCCACGCGGGTTGTTTCGACGTGATGCAAGCGTTTGCCCGCCATTGGAGGATGTCATTTTCGTAGGACGATCCCCTGGATCTGTCAGTTTCCGTAGGATCGGCGGCGATTTCTGCGTTTAACAACCATGATTCGGGATCAAAGGAAATCTTTGCGTGCGTCATGGTTCAGGCGATGGGCTTGGCGCGCAATGGGGCGCTGCTTTCATCCTGGGAGGCCACGTGGTGGCATGGGTTAGGTGTTTTGAATCTCGGGGCTTCCGTTTGATAGCTGCTCCCGGTTCATTTCTGCCTATAAAAAGGGGGAAGAGGGGTCGTGTTAGGCCATCCTCAAAGTTTCCTTCCCTGTTGGAGTTTCCACAATGCCCATCTCTCTGGTGTTTCGAGTGGGAGGACCGAACTTTCCTTTCATAAGCCTTTTCCCCCGGATAGTGGGGTGATGAAGGAGCCGTTGGAGATGGCTCGCCCTTAGGGGATGAGCCCCGGAGATCATATGGAGAGCGCACAGGAGGGCCGCAGAGATCACACGGAGAGCGCACATATGCGCTTCCCGTGTGTCCTTTGTGGTTCGCTACAGGGGGACAAGGTAGGAAGTGTATCGACACCCCCGTAGCACGCACGGAGCCTCCCTCCTCCGCTGGTCTGGATTCTCATCCCTTCTCTGAGGGGAATCCTTGCCACGGGGAGGAAAATATGGGAGCAACGGGGGTCTGATGGTCCCCAAGCTTCTCAGTCGGGCGGCGCCTGCGATCCAGCATCCCATCCTAGGGGAGCTGGCTGGTTGCCCGGGTCCTCAGAATCAGCATCCACGGGCCATGCCTCCTTTTGGGCCTCTTGGTTCATTCGAGGGGGGCCGTGGAGGGTCAGCTTCGTCAACTGTCCAGGCGAGCTGACCGTTTCGTGGTTTGTCTGATTTGTCGGTCCGGACGCCGGAGCATCACGGTTGCCCAGATCTGCTTTGGAGCAGTTTGCCCGAGTTTTGTACTCGTCTTTATTTTATGCATTTCAATGCTCTTGTAATGCCTCTCAGGCGGTTGTAATCGGTTTCGGTGGCAATGAAATAAAGAAAGTTTTGTTCTATTTCTCAATTTCTGTTTCTTTTGTGCCAGTTGTTGTTGTTGGCCATGGGGCATAAGGACATCTCGTTCGTTTTTAGACGAGGATCCCATGCCATCCGAACTAGTCGGGGCTTGTAAGCTGCCCGGTCTAGACGGAGGTTTAGAGACTGTTTGGTGGTAAAATATGTTCCTTAACTCTGGCCGAAGCTCGGAGATTCATGATTCGACCTTATTGGAGTTTGGATATTGTGGCTCGGCCTGCCGAGGTTCGGAGAATGGTTGCTTGGCCCTGCCAAGGTTCGGAGGTCTTATTGCTCGGCCCTGCCGAGGTTCAGAGGTTAGTTGCTGGCCCTGCCAAGGTTCGGAGATTTAGAGGGGTGACTTAGTCGTCACCATGAGTCATGATACTAGGTCCCTGCAAGGTTCGGTGAGGAGCGTCAAGGCAGAACGGGCGGTGCATGGTCACGCCCTCCATTTATGATTGACTACTCCCGAGGGAACGAGTTATTGTCAGGTGCTGACGCTCTTTCTCCTTCACATTTTCCAAAGGGCTAGTTTAAAAGAGCCTGGGAAATGTCGAGGGCATTTATTGCAAGGGGCCGGCAGATCGGAAAGTACCCCATCTCTAGGGAAGGAGGGGGGTTCCCGAATAGTCCATTGATATTTACCAATCTTGCTCGGGATGGGGCGTGGCCCTTCGAATTCTGTAGGCGCCAGCTAAAGCGGCGACACGCGGCGAATTTTCACGGGTCAGCATTTATAGTCCGACTGATCGAGATACTCGCCTGAAGAGTATAAATATGGTCAGGCGGGGTGCTGGTGCTTGCCATCCTTCGGTTCAATCTTTGAACAGCTTTCAACATGGCTTCTCAAGGAGGAGGGCAGTCACCTGGCAGATCAGACGTAGTGATCAATGGTTCAATGCGTCCAGAGGGGAGTCGCCCTACTATCACGGTTGATGCCCAGGCCTTGGCGTCGGCCTTCGCGAGCCATGAACGGCTTGAGAGGGTTGTCGAGGAGTACGTCGCTGTCTCTACGAGGGAGGTGCGGCCCTCCGCCGGGTGGCGGACCGGCAAAGGGGGGAGATAGCATCCTCCACCGACAAGTTGCCGAGCTGTCCCAGCGCTTGGAGGACTTGTCAGCTCATGGAGAAGACAGTGAGCCTTAGCAAGGGCTTTTTTTGCTTCTTTTCCTTTCTTTTACTGTTGTTGTCTTTCCTCTCTTTTTAATCAATGAATATAAGGATTTGGCATACTGTGCATTCTATTGTTTCCAAAGCATTTGCCCATATCTGATTGAGATCTATTAGCTGCCCGAGTTTGAGCTAATTTTAGGAGATCACAGGCGGGTTTCGTTTAGGGCTCGTAAGCCACCTGAATCAAGACATAGTTCAGAAGGATGTTTAGGTTAGCCGGGGCTTGTCAGCTGCCTAAATTTGAAATAAGTTTTCTTGGGGGGTCACTGGTCTCTGTTTGGACCAGTGACGGACCTAGGCGGTCCTTTAGAAGGAGATCCTTTACTTCTTCCAGAGTATCATGAGGTTTTTTTTTTATTTTTTTTTAGGGTATCGAGAGGTCACCCTGCTTCAAACGATGCCCTGGGATACAGCTAAGGCGCAAGGGCTTTGCTCTTTTGGCCGATGATTCGATCATCGGGCGCGACCAGGGCACGGGAATATCGCTCGGTTGGCCCGAGGAACTTGATAGTTAAGGTCGCTCCTCGGCTTTGGCCGAGGTTTCTAGCAGCAGAATATAGCCCTTGGCTTTGGCCAAGGTTTACGGACTCCGGTTTCGGCCGGGGCTTCAGAGATCGTAGCCCTATCTAGGCTCGGGATTTTGTCGCTCGGCCTATCGAGATTTGGTGATTTTGTTACTCGGCCCAGCCGAGGTTCGGAGATTTGTTGCTCGACCTTGCCGAGGTTCGGAGAATTTGTTGCTTGGCCCAGCCAAGGTTCGAGATTTTGTTGCTCGGCCCAGCGAGGTTCGAGAATTTGTTGCTCGGCCCTGCCGAGGTTCAGAGAATTTGTTGCTTGGCCCTGCCGAGGTTCGGAGATTTCCTGTTCAAATAGGTAACTCGGTCGTGCCGAGGATTGGAGCAGCACCTGTTTCTTTTCGCAATTTTGGCAATGTAATGCATGATGATTCACGTTGCAAATTACGAAAACATGTGCCGACAGGAAGGTATAATAAGGTATATGAAGTGGACTTATAAGGACATACCCTATTGATAATACTTACGGAGATTGTCCGAGTTCCACGTCCGGGGGATGGACTTTCCGTTTAAATCTTGCAGCTTGTAGGTTCCCGGTCCAATGATCTCCGCTACTTGGTATGGGCCTTCCCAGTTTGGTGCCAGCTTTCCTTGTTCCAGTGGTTTGGAGACAGAGGCTTTTCGGAGAACAAGATCGCCAGGCAGGAAGGCTTTCCCTTTGACTCTGGAGGCGTGGTAGCGGGCCACCCTTTGTTGATAAGCAGCCACTCTGATCCGGGCCTTCTCTCTAACTCCTCTATCAGGTCGAGGTTGGTGCGGAGCTGTTCGTTGCTAGCTTCCTCTGAGTAGCTTTCCACCCGCAAGGGAGGCCTATCTCCACAGGGATAACGGCCTCCGTGCCGAAGGCCATCCGGAATGGGGTTTCACCTGTCGGGATTCTCGGGGTGGTGCGGTAGGCCCACAGGACATGATGCAGCTCGTCCGCCCACCTGCCTTGGGCTCTGGAAAGGCGAGCTTTGATCCCCTGAAGGAGGGTCCTGTTGGTCACTTCGGCCGCTCCGTTGGCTTGTGGATGCCCGACCGAGGTGAGGTGGTGACGGATTCCGTGCTCCTCACAGAACTGGCGGAACTTAGAGTTGTCGAATTGCTTACCGTTATCGGTGATTATAGTATGCGGGAGGCCGAACGGCAGATGATGGACCTCCATACAAAATCTCTGGCCCGTGCCTCGGTTATTTGTGCAACCGCCTCCGCCTCGACCCATTTAGTGAAGTAGTCGATGGCGACAAATAGAAATTTCCGCTGCCCCGTGGCAAGCGGGAATGGGCCGAGGATGTCCATCCCCCATTTGGCGAAGGGCCAAGCGGAGGATATGGAACTAGGTGGCGGAGGGGAGTCTTTGAATGCTTGAGTGCCTCTGGCATGGGTCGCAGGCTCGGACAAGATCGTCTGCATCCTTCTGCATGGTCGGCCAGTAGTAGCCTTGTCGTAGCACCTTGTGGCATAGGGACCGGCTTCCCAGATGGTTGCCGCAAATCCCCTCATGCACTTCGCGGAGAGCATAATCTGCTTCGGACGGGCGAAGGCATCTGAGCAGTGGCATGGAGAAGGACCGTTTGTAAAGCTGGTTGTCGATCAACATAGTGGGTGGCCTGTAGCTTCAGCTTTCTAGCCTCTCTCCGGTCGGGTGGAAGCGACCCTTCTTTGAGATATTTAAGAATGGGATCGAACCATGATGGTTCAGCTTCAACTTGCATTATTCGGTCGGCTTCCGCGATGCTGGGTTTCTCCAGGTCTCCAGGTGGAACTTTTGTTCGGCGTCCATTGATTCCGCGGTCGCCAATCGGGAGAGTAGGTCGGCGCGGGCATTCTCGGATCTGGGAATCTGAATGATCTCAAATTCGGAAAATGGGGAAGCAGGCTCCGCACCTCTTGAAGATATCGAACCATGTTCGGCTCCCGAGCTTCAAACTCTCCTCGTACATGACCGGCCACCAGCTGAGAGTCGGTGAAGGCATTAAGCTTCTCCACCTTCAGGTTGCGGGCGATTCGGAGGCCGGCTAGCAGGGCTTCATACTCGGCTTCATTGTTGGAGGCCGGGAAAGAGAACCGGACGCCATATTCAAAGGTTACCCCCTCCGGACTGGTGAGAACCAGGCCCGCACCGGAGCGATGGGCATTAGATGACCCGTCGACATGGAGGAGCCACCGGGCCCAGATTTTGGTTCTTCGGGGGAGTCTGGGGTAGAACCGTCCTCCGGGATGGTACACTCGAGGAGGAAGTCGGCTAGCACCTGAGCTTTGATGGCTGGGCGAGGCTGAAAGTGTATGTCATGCTCGCTCAACTCGACGGCCCACTTGGTCATTCTCCCTGATGTCTCGGGACGGTGGACTACCGCCTTGATGGGTTGGTCGGTCAGGACCGTCACAGAATGTGCTTGGAAGTACGGTCGCAGCTTCCGAACTGAGGTGATTAAGGCCAACACCATCTTTTCAATTCTGCTATATCTTGTCTCCGCATCGCGGAGTAGCCTGCTGACATAGTAGATCGGCTTCTGGACTTTGCCTTCTTCCTGACCAGCACCGAACAGACGACACCTCTGAAATAGCCAGGTACAAGAACAGGGTCTCGCCCGGGGCCGGACTGCTGAGGAGTGGGGGCGAGCCGAGGTATTTCTTGAGATCTTGAAATGATTTTTGACATTCAGGAGTCCACTGGAAGTTCTTAGCCGACCGGAGGGTTTTGAAGAAGGGGAGGCATCTCTCGGCCGACGCGCCACAAAGCGGTTAAGAGCCGCTATCCTCCCGTTAGGCGCTGGACCTCTTTAACAGATGCCGGGGGCGCCATTTGTTGGAGAGCTTGAATCTTCTGGGGGTTAGCTTCGATACCTCGCTGGGAGACCATGAAGCCGAGAAACTTCCCAGAGTTAACGCCGAAGGCGCATTTGGTCGGATTGAGCTTCATCCCATACTTGCGCAGCGTTGCAAAGCTCTCTGAGAGGTCCTCGACATGCTGTGATGCTTCTTTGCTTTTGACCAGCATGTCGTCCACGTACACCTCCATATTCCGGCCGATTTGCTCCTTGAATACTTTGTTAACCAGCCTTTGGTAGGTTGCACCTGCATTTTTAAGACCAAAAGGCATGACACGGTAACAGTAAGTACCTCGGTCGGTTATGAAGGCGGTCTTTTCTTCATCCTCGGGGGCCATCCGGATCTGATTGTAGCCTGAATAAGCGTCCATGAATGACATTTGGTGACCTGAGGTGGCGTCCACGAGCTGGTCGATCCGGGGAAGAGGGAAACTGTCCTTCGGGCAGGCTTTGTTGAGGTCGGTGAAGTCGATGCAAATCCTCCACTTGCCGTTCGACTTCTTCACCATGACGACGTTTGATAGCCAGCTCGGTAATTTACCTCCCGGACGAAGTTTGCCTTGATGAGTTTGTCTACTTCTTCTTCAATGGCCTTTTGTCGTTCCGGGGCGAAGCTCCTCTTCTTCTGCTTGACGGGCCTGTGCATCTCGTCCACGTTGAGACGATGGACGAGAACCTCGGGGCTGATCCCCTGGCATGTCGAGGCGGACCAGGCGAAGATGTCAGCGTTGCTTCGGAGAAACCAATCAATCTGTGCCGAGGTTCGCCTTTGAGCAGCGACCCGATTTTTATGGTTCGGTCGGGACGAGCCTCATCCAACGGCACCTCCTCCAGCTCCTCTGCTGGTTCTCCTCGCTGTTCGGCGAAGTCCTCCGAGCGTCTAGCCCATCAACCTCCGGCATTCTAGACTGAAGGCTTGTAACGAAGCACTGCCGAGCCATGGCTTGACTTCCTCGAACAACTCCAACTCCTGCTCGGTGGGGAATTTCATGGATAAGTGCGGGATGGAGACAACTGCCTTGAGGGACATCAGGCCGGGTCTGCCGAATATTGCGTTGTATGGGGACCTGAGGTTGGTCACTAGGAAGTCCGTGTGAAAGTGGCCACAAGGGGCCAGGCTCCCGCGCGAACCGTCAGGGTGACGACCCCTTCCGGGATGATGACGTCGCCTGTGAATCCCATTAGGGTGGAATCCACGGCTCGAAGGTTTTCCATGAGTAATTTCATCTTGGCAAACACATCGAGGTACAAAACATTCACCGAACTTCCACTATCAACAAGGATTCGGCTTACATCATAGTTATTTAAATTGAGGGATACAACTAATGCATCATCATGGGGGAACTGTATCCCTTGGAGATCATCGTCGGAGAAGGAGAGCTCGCCCGTCCGTGCCTTCTTTGGCGCCGATCCTTCACCATCGTCCCTGGGGCTCGACCGCCGGCCTCTCGATCATGTTGATGCGGCCGATCACGGGCGGATTTGGTGGAGGAGGAGGTTGTTGAAGTTCGGGCTGGCGGTCACCTCCTTGTCCTGGCTCGGGCGCCCTCCTGAACTGATTCAGTCGGCCCCGCTGGATCAGCCTCTCGATTTCATTTTTCAGCTGCCAGCATTCTTCAGTGTCGTGGCCGTGCTCCCGGTGGTAGCGGCAGTACTTGGTGGGGTCTCTTCGGGTCGGGTTCCCTCGGAGAGGAGCTGGCCGGGGGAGCTGGCGCTCTATTTCCATGAGGATCTGCGCCCGGGGCACGGTTAGCGGAGTGTAGCGATCGAATCGCCTGGGAGGGCTCCGGGAGCGATTCCTTGGCGGCAGCGGGGGAACTCTTTGGCGGCGAGGTGGACTCGGCCGACGGGCGGGACGGTGCCTGTCGGGACCTTTGGGCTCCTTCTTCTTTGCCAGCTCGGCGCGGGCAACTCTCCGCGATTCTTCGACCCTAGCGTATTTGTCCGCTAGGGCCATCATATCAGAGAGGTTAGGGGGGTAGCTGACTTCCATAGCCAGGTAGAAGTCGCTTTCCTTTGAGACTCCCCCCGCCAAGGCGGACATAGCCACCTCATGATTAAGGTGGTCCACCTCTAACATGGCCTTATTAAAACGGCCAAGATAATTTCTCAAGACTCCCCCTCTCTGCTTGACTTCGGAGAGGGAGTCAGATCTTCGTCGGTGGCGGCGGCTGCTGACGAACTGGCCAATAAAAAGGTGGCTCAGCTCGTCAAATGAATCAATGGAACCTGGCTTCAAGGCATTGAACCAGGTTCGGGCAGATCCTCTGAGGGTGGAGGGGAAAGCGCGGCAGAGGATCGCATCGGATGCTCCGTGGAACATCATTATTGACCGGAAGCTGCTGAGATGGTCGTCCGGGTCAGAAGAGCCGTGGTAGGGTTCGACGGCTGGTAGCTTGACATGGGAGGGAATCACTTCCTCCATAATCCCTTTGGAGAAAGGGATGCCCTGCTCCGCTTTGGGCTGAGGCGGATGGGCCTGCTTGGCGGCGTCCAGCTCCTGACGCATCTCCGGATCTGCGATGGATCTCCTCTTCAGCGGTCAGAGGAGGAGCTGGGCGAGGGATCGCAGGGACGTCGAATCATGGTGGGAGGTCACTGGGGAGAGGGTCCGGGCTCGCCGAGATCTGGGAGGATCCCTATCGTAACCGCCTTGCGGGACTGGTTTGTCCCCTCTGGGTGATGTGGGGGGTCCATGGATTCATGTGGACTGGAGGAGGAGGTCGCCGGCGAAGAAGGAATCGCGGCCTCCTTATGAAGGTGCGGAGCGGGAGGAGCCGTAAACGCTCCTGAACCAGGTGAGTCAGGGCCTGGACTTGCTGGACCAGCAGGCGAACTGGTCCTGGGTCACCGGGATGGCAGGTGGCGATGGGGTTTCAATTGGTGGAGGTTGCGTGCTACACTGCTCACCGGATCAGGCCTCTGGGAAGCGGCCTGGTCTTGGGCTTCAGAGGTTGCTCTTCTCCGATTGGCCATTAGAGAGGTTCTACTCCAGATCGAGATCCTTATCTCCTTTCTTCAAGTTTTAATGGGACTTGAGGCCCTTCCTCTAGCGCCAATCTGTTGCCGCCGGGATCCGTCCTCCGACTCGGGCGGTCGATCTCCTGGTCTGGGCTTCTCCTGGGGTGGACCTGCACACAAGTCCTCGCGCGAGAGGCGTTGGGGTGGCCCTCCGCGAAGACCCTCCGACGCTCAAGTCAGTGGGGGGATCGGTGATCAATCAGAAAATGGGAAGGTGGATCTCTCCGGGGAGTCTCTCCAGGGGCGGCCGATCGGGAGCTCTAGGGGAGCGCCGACGAGCAGCAGGGGAGAGTGGAGAGTGAGAGTGAGGGGGCAGCGAGCGCATACCTGAGGAATCTGGGAGTGTCATATTTATAGGTTGTCACCTGGATCTTGAGCGCCTTCTGGAAGGTTCGAAAGGTTGTTAGGATACGGAGATGGATCGAATCGGGCCGTTGTGGGGCCGGTGGGATCCATATCTTGTTTGTTAAGGGATCGACGGCTAGGAGAGCTCCTTGATGGCTTGAGATCTAGCAGGTGCGTAGGTCCCAGGTAGCCGTATTAGGTTCTAGACCACTCTTTAACATGATTCTTTGCCTGGGATGTTGTTACGATAGGCCTAGGCTCTCCTGTGCCAGGTTCCGCGGGGGCGAGTATTGGATCATGGATCGCTCAGGGAAGTCGAGCTATAGATAGTTCAGGAAAAATGAGCCATGGGAGACTCGGGAAGCCGAGCTATGGAGCACGGAGAGAGCCGAGCTATGGGAGCTCGGAGAAAGCCAAACTATGGAAGCCCGAAGGGAGCCAAGCTATGGAAGCCCGGAGAGAGCCGAGCTATGGAAGCTCGGGGAAGGCCGTGCTATGGAAGCTCGGGGAAGCCGAACCATGGGAGGCTCGGGGAAACGAGCTATAGGAAGCTCGGGAGAGCTGAGCTATGGAAGCTCGGGGAAAGCCGGGCTACGGGGAGCTCGGGAGAGCTATGGAAGCTCGGAGAGAGCCGAGCTATGGCAGCTCGGAGAGAGCCGATCTATGGAAGCTCGGAGGAGCCAAGCTATGGAAGCTCGGGGAAAGCCGAGCTACGGGGAGCTCGGGAGAGCCGAGCTATGGAAGCTCGAAGAGAGCCGAGCTATGGAAGCCCGGAGAAAGCCGAGCTATGGAAGCTCGGAGAGAGCCGAACCATGGAAGGCTCGGGGGAAACGAGCTATAGGAAGCTCAGGAGAGCCGAGCTATGAAAGCTCGGGGAAAGTCGAGCTATGGAAGCTCGGAGAGAGCCGAACCATGGGAGGCTCGGGAAAACGAGTTACAGGAAGCTCAAGGGTCGCGTGACCCGACGGACCACATTAGCTTAGCTTATTCCTTGGAGACATATCATAGCGGGCGAAGGGATGGGGTCGGTCTTAACCCCATTGCACGATTATCAATGTAATAATGATTCTACCCCCAATAATATATATATATATATATATATATATATATCAGGCATAGCCTAAAAATTCTCATCCACTACGTTTCGCCTAAAAATTCTCATCCACTCGTTCTCACATTGCAGTTCTACACCTGGTCATGCAATATAAACAAGGTTTTGTCCATGCGAAAGACCTGAGCCACGCTTGACATAGAATGTACTAAAAATTTCTTCAAATTTTTTTTTTTCACTCTATTGTCCAAAATGGTCGTTGCATTCATCATTCAAAAGTGACTTTGAATCACTCATTATAAGGGTGAAATTTATGGTGTTTAATTTTTTCTAACAATTCTATTTTTATTTTTTATTTTTATAAAAATAAAATATCTGCCAAAACATGTTTGGTAAATAAAAATTAAAATAGTTCTATAAACCAGAATCCAACGTCTTCTTTGGGATCTAGAATGTAATATCTCGCACTAAGAGCCCAAAATTTTTAGATAACATAGTCTCCAAAAATTCAGGCAAAAGGAGGTCCACTGACATTCATTATTAATTTGCTAGTGGTCGGCATTGGAAAATGTTTGAAATATACTTTTGACCTACATTAAAACTATGTTTGCCTTTGAGCATACCTGTGTTGTGCTGGTTTAGTCTATTGGAAGTGGATATATAATATTTTGGCCTTACCATTGCTAATAGCACTGACTGGTATCATATTCCAATGACATGGTGCCCAAGTTCTTTGAGACTGTCCTGCTCAACCTTGCAATCTTAAAAGTAGTCATTCAAAAGCCCGGTTGCAACCCTATATCCTAATATTCTGAGAAGAACTATCCTATTTCTAAAGGGGACCATCTGGTTTATGTCGTCTAAACAGTACTGCTTCCGATATCTTTGGCAGGCCTGCCAGGAATTGAAAATTAAAATGGCAATTACTAAAATATAGCTAATGCTTGTTTCCCATCTCTTTTGCATTCTAATAGTAGAAGAATACTGAAATTTTTGTCAGTCACCTCGCTCTCGGTATGGTCCGTAGAAATTATATTTATTTGTGATGTAATAACAGTAGAACTACAACTTAAATGCGATTGTGTTGATATGGGAGATCGTGTCACAGGCAGCAACTTAATTATTCTTCTGCCTCTTTGACCGGCAAAGTTCCTCAAAGAACTTTTGTTAATCAACTCAACTCAACTCATTTAAGCTTTTTTTCAACTATATGGGGTCGACTACATGAATCTACTTCCTCCCCTCTGCTCTATTTAAGAAAGAACCTCTATTAATATTTAAAATAATTCAAAGCAACATTATTATTTTTCTCGAGACATAATTATACCTCAATTCTACAAACCTACTATACTCTATTCATTATGTTTATTACCATTAGCCCTATCTATACTACTTCAGTTGTCATAGTAACTAAGACATCTTGAATTAGTTTGACCAAGGAGGGAAGATTTATGAACGTACAGATCTTTAAGCCACTCTTCCCAACTACATTGTACATCAAAAATAGCTAACTTAACTTCAACAGTGGATCAAGTAATAATACTTAGCTAATTTTTAAGAGATAGAAGCACCACTCAAATTAAATCTATATCCACTTATAAAATTAGTGTTGTCTAAGTCTACGATTCCTGCTAGTATTATATACCCCTCAAGAATTGTAGGGCCATAAGTAAATGACTACTATAATCTATGACTCCTTTAAGGTATCTTAATACCTTGTTAAGTGCGCCTCGAGGAAGATGACTAAGCTTGGAAATATACCTAGTCATCCTATATGCAATGTAAGTAGTATAAGCTTATCGGCACAGATGTAAAGCATTATATTATGCTAAAAATTGTTGGAATGGCTTAGCAAGATATTCTTTATCCAAATCATATGTAGTAGCACCTAACCTGTAGGATTAGTGGTTTCAGTCAGATGGTTGCATTCAAAGAATTGATTGATTTAGAAAGGATTTATGGTATAAATAAACACAAATTCGTAGCCACTTACCATGCTAGCAGAGCACATTATATTTTTTTAAGTTTTCTATAATAATTCAATTTGTTGGGTCTTGTAGATATGGTTTCTCCATTTCCTATAAAAAACCTTTTTTTCTAGTTTTCGTTGTCATGGTAGATAAATGACAGCATGCCATTAAGACTTTAATCACACATATTGACCCATCATAATTCTTGATTATTTATAGATTCAACTTAGATAAATTTTAACCCAAATAAAATGAATGTACTTTCAAAATTGCTCGAATCATGGAATTACTAACATAATTTTAAACCACTAGGTAGTTGACCTTTCATAGCCTCCCCCAACCTCCCTTCTTGCCTTCTCTGTTGTAATGGGTACTGTCCCTTTAAACACCATTGAAATGGCTAGTGGCTATAAGCATAAAAATATATCTTTCTCCTAACACAAATTATGCCACTTAAACTCTTATTTTTACTCTTGGAAACTATCTACTTTTCTCTACATTAGTTCAGAGAGAAGACGCTTACTAGAAAAGAGAGCTCTCCTTGCCATAAAATAGCCATTACAAGCTCCAATGAGTGGCTATCTTCTTGGAAGGATTAGGATTGCTGCAAATGAAGGAGAGTTGGGCCATGATAATGCAAGAGTTGGGCTGTGATAATGCAGCTTGTCATGCATAAAGCTCAGCCTCCAACTTTTGAAATGAATTTGTTAGCTTCAAGTAAGGTTAATCCTTTGCTTGACTTTACAAGAGAACCAATAATTTGGATGGAGATGGAACAGGTATGAGGCTACAAGAGAACTAAAGTGAGTTAGTGGATTGGATTCTAGTTAGCCCATTCAGATTAATTGATAGAATCATATGGAATGTTGTCCAATTGAGCTTAAGATTGATCAATTGATGGAATTGGATCATGAGTGAATCAAGATTCAAAAGCAGGGAAATAGGTTTGTTGGTGTAATTGGCTATGATTCGATTAAATACGTAATCGATCAATTGGAAGTAGGGTTGAGTAGGATTTATCAATTACGATCAAATGATGCAAAGAAAAAGGGTTAGTAAAATAGAGGTCTACCAAAATTAAAGAGCTTTTGATTTAGAAATATGATTACTTAGCATATTAGACTATAAAGTTTAGGGGAAGATGCTTAAAATATCCACAGCTAACATGAGAAAAATTGATCATGTCATTAATAAGATAGCAATAGATAACAAAATACATTACATAGTCTGGCATGGAGGATATCTTTACACATAATAGCCGATTACTTGAGTAGAATTAACTGTCATTAACTTGATTTGAAACAAGCTCGTTTATTAATAAATCATCTATTATTGAATAAGGGTACAATTAGATCTTTTGTAGAGTGAAATTTTCTACTATAACTATAGATTACACATTAGAACTTATTTCTTTGAAGTCCATTTAATGTATGCACAAATTTAGACCTTGAGTTACTATTAAAAAAATAGTAATTTCTAGCTAAGAAATTATCCTTGATTTGAGATGCATTTAGTCCATACTAATTAATTTAGTATAAATAATTTAACTAATTTTTTGTCTCATAGAGTAGTGGCTAGTAACTCATAATAATAAATTATTTTATTTACATTTTTGATAAACTAAGCTCTATAAATAATTTTTAATTAAAATTAGCTTTCCTGCAAGGTCCTTAATTTGAATCCATAAGCCTTAACAAATGATCTTCAATCTCTTATAATTACCAGAAAAAAAAATAGCTAGAAAGTTTGGCTGCCTAGCTAATTATTAGCACCTTAAAAAATTATTGAAGCACTTCAATAGAAACCAAGTATCTTAGCACGTAAAAGATGGCATGGAACTCATAAATCTTTAATTATGATATAGAAGGTCTCTTTTCATGCTATGCTCTATATAGAAACTTTATCCTCTTGTGTCTTGAATGCATGGTTGTTCATGCTATACGGTACAAAGACAACTATTCCTCTCATCTCGGAATAAATTTCAATATCCTCGTTTTCCACTTAACCTAATAAAATTGGGTGGACCAGAAATGAATTTCTTTTCAAATGACATCAATTACAAAGCAGCAGAAATAACTAGAGGCTTCCTTGCAGCTTCATATGTGCAGCAAAATTCTACAGCTTACTCCACTAACGAAGATGATGGCTAACTACTCGATGCATCAAAGCTATCATTTACTTGACTTGAGAACACAGCATTTAATACTCTCAAGAAAAAAGAGAACAGACCGTTTATCACGGCAGCTGCAGACATTAATAGTGAAAAAATTGGATTTTTTGTGCATGTCTAGACCTGGAAACATTGACAAAGGCCAGATTCCATCTTAAATATTTGGAGAAATTACCAAGGAAGCTTCCAAGTAAGCAACTCGCAAATTTATTTTGAGAATTCAATCCAGCAAATTGTCCTTTCATAATGCTGACCATCTAACCCTTGAAAAGTGATGAAGAATCATCAAATCAATATATATATATATATAAAGTCAGGCGTAGCTTGCAAACTACGTAGCCCAAATCCTCATCCATCCATTTTCACGTCTCATTGCTAGTCACACTTTTACACTTGGGCATGTAATATATATAAATAAGTTTTTTTTCGATGCGGAAGACCTGAGCCATGCTTGATGTATCATGTACTAACAATTCCTTACAAAAAAAACTTTCACTCGTTCGTCAAAATGATCGGTGCGTTCATCATTCAAAAATGACTTTAAATCACTCATTATAACGGTGAAAGTTAGGATGTGTTCAATTTTAAGCAAATATTTAATTTTATTTTTATATTTTTAAAAAATAGAATATATCTATCAAAATGTGTTTGATGAATAAAAATTAGAATAGTTTTATAAAAATATATAATTTTAAAAAATTCTAACTTCACACAGTTTGAGAATATTTTTACTATTTTTTATCAAAAAAAGAAACTAAGAAACAAAAGATAAAAAACTTGAAAATATAGGAGTTAATGGTATTTCTTTTAATTATTTTACTTATCTTTTAAAAAATATCATTTATAATAAAAATAAAAAATAGAAAATAATTTTTATTTTTACTTGCCAAATGTATTTACTTGTCAATGTATTTTTTAGAGAACAAGAAAAGAAAATGACAACTATTTTCAAAAGATAAAAATAGAAGATAAAAACATTCTCTAATATAAAATATAATATATTTTTCTTTTTCTAATTGTGAGCCAATCAAATGTATCCATAAATAAACTCTTATACTTCGAAACAATAATCATCAAAAAAAATTATAATGTACTGGCTTCCCCGTCTAGGATAGTTTTTAAGAGTTACCTAACGGTATGAGATGGAATGTATTAAAATTTTGCTATAATTTTGGAGCAAAATAATAGATACTAGGCACTAGAAAAATTGGTAAACAAACCGGTTCAAAGTACTCAAACAATTTAACAATCAGCAATCCAATTCTCAGTTCTTGCTGGAAGGCAAAGAGTCAAAACTCCAAAGAATATTCTAATAAAAAATAAATTATTTCAAAATCATGCTGCGCAAAGTATAGGGATCAATGCTTCAAGTCCGTTTATATGATCTTAACTAAAAATTAATGTAGATGCCTAGATTGAGACTTGTAGCTTGGCAGGCAGGTTGGGTAGCAAGTTCCACAAAGATTATGACCTAGAGAGAGAGAGAGAGAGCCATTTACTTTGGTCTACCTCTTGGAGAAATATTCTCAGTTAAGGTGCCAACAGCTTTTATAATATTATCACAGATGATCAAGACGGTTCATGGCTTCACATGCATGATTGTAGCACATGTTAATCATAGAAATGTGCTACGACTTGATCGTCGGAAATACAAACATAGTGAATGGTAACACAATTCTTGGAACACTCGTGAACATAAAAATGAAAAGAAAATTGCACCTCAATCCAATTATCTCCATGAAGTCTATTTTGCATAATTGCATTGCTGGGTGTGAGGCATTGACTACAAATCAACTAAAATGAAAGTGGAACAAAACCTAGCCCTGACTTGAGTAGTGCATACGTTTTGCCATATTTATTTGGTTTGCTACAATAAGCAATTCAGTCCGGCTTTGTGGTTCTTTTGCAGTTGATATGATCTTGTACAGTTGATATGATGGCATATATATTATGTTGTAAAAAAATTATTAAACTATGTTCTGTACCCCTTTGGAACCATAGAATATACGCCGATGGCAAGACGACTTAGTTGAGTCAAGATGACATGGAACTCCTTCAATAAATACGACGCTGATGAGAAGCGTTCATGCAACCTCTCAATCTCTATGCTGGTCTCAGGACTTCCTCTCATGGCCATTAATGGTGGATGCAAGGAGGGAAGATCTCGCATTATTGAGCGGGTGATGCTGATTGGGTTCATCTTATGCGCTGGAGTCGACATCCCATTCTCTCACTGCCTTGGTGATTCCCACTTGGGGGGCAGCTGCATAGAGAGCGAAAGGAGAGCCCTCCTTGCCATCAGAGAAGATATGTACGATCCTGATGAATGGCTCTCTTCTTGGACGGGCCAAAGCTGTTGCCAGTGGAGGGGAGTGGGCTGCAACAACACCACCCGCGGCCACGTGGTAAAGCTCAATCTCAGATACCCTTATGATCTTAATGCTATGATTAAAGGTACTGCAAAATCCGCAGGACCAAGTAAGGTAAATCCTTCCTTATCTAGCTTGATGCATTTGAGGTATTTGGATCTGAGCATGAACAACTTCTCTGGAGCATCCATCCCGGAATTCATTGGTTCTCTCATCCACTTGGAATACCTTAACCTCTCCCTTACTGGGTTTATCGGACCCATTGCTCGCGTTATTGGAAATCTCTCAAACTCCTGCACTCTCTAGATCTTCAGGGTGGGTCCCAATTTCTTGGTGATGGGTACGTTGATTTTTATTATCAATCCTTTCGAGTCAATGACCTTCAATGGCTCTCTGGAATCACCTCTCTGAGATACCTTGACTTGAGTTTTGTCAACCTCTCCAAGGCGATAATCGAATTGGCTTCATGAGATCAACATGCACCCTTCTCTACTAGTCTTGAAATTATCTGAAACTGAACTCCCTGGTATTCCTTCAACCCTACCGTATGTAAACCTCACTTCTCTCACCATCCTTGATCTCTCTGGAAATGCTTTCGAGTCTGCCATCCCCCACTGGCTGCTTAATATTAGCAGCCTTGTTGAACTCCATCTCGGAGGTTGTGACATTCATGGCAACTTATCAAGTGTAGTAGATATACTGGGGAATTTCAACATTTGAAGTATGTAGATTTATCATGGAACCAAATTACCGGAGAAATTTCACCATCTTCGTGGGCTAATAAACACATGGAGCATTTAGATTTATCTGGGAACCAAATTACCGGAGAAATTTCACCATCTTCGTGGGCTAATAAACACATGGAGCATTTAGATTTATCATTTAACCAAATTACTGGGCATGCTGCAGAAATATTGGGGAATCTTAGCCAATTGAGGTACTTAAATTTACATGGCAATCAATTAGTGGTGAAATTCCAGCAAACCTAGGAAGCATGCTCAACCTGGAGGAATTGTCTTTGTCATATAACCAAATCAGCGGATGGATACCAGAAGCTATCGAAAACCTTGTTCATTTGCGGTGGTTAGAATTGTCAAACAATAACATTACCGGACAAATACCAAAAAACATATCGAAGCTCTGCAATTTACAGGGGTTGGACTTATCAAATAACAGAATTAATGGCGAGATCAGAGATCTTATAAAAGGATTTTCTAAATGCATTAATAATAATAAATTGGATGGGAGAACCTGTTGGCAAAGTTTAGCAAGCATAGACATGAGTAACAATAGTTTAAGTGGGATGATCCCGGAAAGTTTGGGACAACTATGTGCACTCGAATGGTTAGATGTGTCATCGAACTCCTTCTCTGGGTACTTGACTGAAGGGCACTTTTCCAATCTCAAAAGATTGTCTTTCTTGGATCTATCATACAATTATATACAAGGGCAGTTTCCAAGTTTTCGAGGGGACCATATTTATGACTTACTTGATCTGAGCTCCAACTGCTTTTCTGGGCCAATACCTAGTCTCAACTTCATTTTCATCTTTCTTTCCAACAACTCTTTTTCTGGTCCCATTTCCTCAAGCTATTTTGGAGAAGTTGCTCCTGTGGTACTTTCATTGTCACACAACCGTATAAATGGTAGTATCCCACAGTCCCTTTGTAATTGGACTTTATTGGAGGTTCTTGACCTCTCCAATAATGAGTTAACTGGAGGATTTCCAGATTGCTGGAGCAAGTTACAAGAAGGAAGCTTTGATGTACCAAAAGATAAAGGACCAGAAGATTCATTTAGCACAATGGCATATCCTATGGAACTCCGATCTTTGCACATGAGAAACAACAACTTATCCGGTCAATTTCCTTCCTTTTTGAGACTTTGTAAAGGGTTGGTTGTACTTGATCTTGGTGAAAATAGGTTTTTAGGAGACATACCCACATGGAATGGAGAAAATCTCTCATCTCTAAAAGTTCTTTCTCTAAGATCAAATTTTTTTGATGGCAATATCCCGATGCAAATATCCAAGCTTTCTTTTCTTCAGGTTTTGGACTTGGCATGTAAAATTTTCAGGACATCTGCCATCATCCTTCGGAAATTTTACTGCCATGGTTGAGAAACAAGAAGAAAGAAAACTATCACTACAAGAGATTTTAAATATTGCGACGCCCAAATGCGTCGCAAATGCATCGCTAAACATGATATTGCGACGCAATTGCGACGCAACAAGGGCGTCGCTCAACTGTCCGTCGCAATACCCTTTCGTCGCAATTGCATCGCAATATTGCGACTCTCTGCGACGCTCTTGCGACGCCACATTGCATCGCAATATTGCGACGCATGCAAATGCGTCGCTAAATTTAAAAAAATTTAGTTAGAAAAAAAATTATTATTAAATATTACGATGCTAAATTGCGTCGCAATATTTAAAATAAATTTTTTTTAAAAAATTATTATTAAATATTATGACGCACTAAATTGCGTCGCAATATTTAAAAAAATTTTTTTAAAAAATTATTATTAAATTGTGACGCAATAATTTGCGTCGCAATATTTAAAATTAATATTTTTAAAAAAATTATTATTAAATATTGCGACGCACTAAATTGCGTCGCAATATTTAAAATAAAATTTTTTAAAAAAATTATTATTAATATTTGATGCAATAATTTGCATTGTAATATTTAAAATTAATATTTTTAAAAAAATTATTTTAAATATTACGACGCACTAAATTGGGTATTCAATTTTGCTAAATCTAAATATTGATACAAACATTTTTTACTCAATCCAAATAATAATATATTTCAAAAAATAGTTTATATATTAAAATTTTGAAGTTTTTACAACATAAAAAAAGGAAAAAAAAATACATCAAGAATCTGAATGATCACGTGGAGGCTGTGGAGGCTGTGGAGGCTGAAGACTCTGCGACAAGCGTCTAACCATATCCCACAAATAATGCATCTCATCTCGCATGTCTGCAACCTCCTGATCCCGGCCTCGCATACGATCCTCAAATCCTGCTCGACCTCCTGCCGAACCTCCTCTGCAATAGATCTGCGAAGCTCCTGTAAATGCTCGGGAGGAAGATCAGCAGGAACTCGCGAGCTGGAGGCCTGATGGGGAAAAAATGTAGAAGCTCTAGTGCCCAGACCATAGACCCTGCGGTCTCGTGGCTGGGCACCAACAGCCTCCAAAAATACACGTCGACTCTCCTCTGCTGAGAGTTCGACGGGCGTCTCCCCATCAGTAGAGTCGACCTGCGATGCCTGGGAGCGAAGCTCCTCGACTCGTGTCTTGAAATATGAAATCAACAATAAATGAGTTAATAAATTTCTCGAAATAAAATTTTAGAAATTAAACAGATACTACATAAATCTAATTTCTTACCGCAACCTCCCGTGATCGCGTGTCGACCCAGGAGCTGTCCCTCCTGATGTGTGTCGCCCTGAATAGACGAAACTCACCAGGATCTCCGCCCTCCTGCTCAGTCTATAACAATAAAAAAAATGATATTAATACAAATATTTATAAATAACTAAAATAGTAATTAAAATATTTATGTTTTCTTAGCATACGCCGTCTGTGCTCCTGAATCGAAATGGAGCCCGAAGTATGACGGGAGAGACCCGTGCCAGGACCGCCCTTCTCAGATCGGCGGTTCGTGCTGGCTGATGCGGACCTCCTGCGCCAGCATCGGACTCCTAGGCCTGCTGCCACTCGTGCCAAATACCCTCTGGCATGTGCGCAGGACGCTGACCCGACGACCTCCAACGATGAAGCATGTCGGAGTATCGGCATCGCGTAAGAGCCTCCCATGCTGCCCTAATGGCATCATGGGTGGCAGGATCCCACGTAAACTTTTTCTGCATTAAAATAAACAGTTAGTTTCTGAATTTATTAACTTTAAAGAATTATATATCACTGATAAATTGTATTTAATAAGTTTACCTGAACTCAGAAAAATAAAACTCCCTCGTGGCTGGCGATACATGGCGCCAATCGTAGCCAGTGGGATTTGCACGCCTCTGAAAAACGGTGCTGATGTGGCTGGAGACATGATGCTGCTCAATGAATCTGTTAAAAAAATGCAAGTTTATAAGTAAATGACTTAAAAACATAAATAAAATATTTTTAATTAGTATATACTTACATCCCCTGAGCATCAAGTCTAAGTACAGTGCGGTCGCCGATCGCGGAAGAACTCTCGGAGGTCTATGCCGATCGGTGGATGGTAATACTGGTGCAGAGATCGAAGGCTGCGCCTCTGCTGGAGATCCAAACTCTCCATCTCCGACGCTCATGTGATCTGATCTCGCAGGATCCAAACTACGTCTCTGCTCACCCAAACTGTCATCGGTAGATCTACCTCTGCCCCTCATACTGAAAATACTAAAGATTCACACAATTAAATTACGATTAATGATTGACTATGTAAGAATTTAACACTTATAAAAAAAAGTTAAATTTTAAAAAACCTTTATGTTTAATCGGTATCATTTGTTTCGTGAAATGTTGGTTCAACATCCGATGCCGTATCGGATTGCGAATCAGTTTCATTATCATCGGAAGGAAACCGAACATTTGCATCCGCAATTTGTTGGACATCACCACTTGGATCTCTAAGTGATGTTTCAGGAGCCCTTGTGTCATCCTCAATTGCATGCATTTCCATCTCATCCTCTTGAAATGCAGGGCACTCGTTGATTGACTTGATGAACTCTCCTCTAATACGATTGTTGAACGTGGGACGATTTTAGAAACGGCCCACCAATCTCGCTTGTCGTTGCGCAAACTTGGATATCCGCAGTAAAACTTGCTGAGCTTGGGATGCAAGGATGAATGGGTCATATTTCTGTAATCTTCGTCGATGGTTCACTTCAACCAAATTATAGTCGTTATGAACCCTTTTGCCCACAGGAACTATCGGATCGAACCAATCACAACGAAACAATACGGTTCGTTTCATAGGCCAACCAGGATATTCAACTTCAACCACCTTTACTAACTTTCCATAATAATCCTGCATATTTGCTCCAACACTTTCTCCTTTTACACACACGCCCCAGTTCTGCGTGCCTCTTGAAGCTGCTAATCGTTCAATCTGAAATTTGTACCCATTTACAAAATAGCCAGTAGAGGTTGTTACGGTCTTCAATGGCCATTGCGATAGACATTTAATGAAATATTGTCGATTGTCGACCATGGTTTCCCCCCTCCCTCCCTGTTAAGGAAAATATATATATTTTTTTTGTTTTTGTCACAGTGGCCTGGCCACCGTGGCCAGGCCACTGCCGCCACGGCAGCGGCCGGGCCGGACAAGAAAGAAAGGGGGGCGGGGGGTTTCCCCCCGCCCCCCCTGTTAAGGAAAATATTTTTTTTTTTTTGTTTTTGTCACAGTGGCCTGGCCACCGTGGCCAGGCACTGCCGGCCACGGCAGCGGCCGTGGCCGGACAAGAAAAGAAAGGGGGGGCGGGGGGTTTCCCCCCTCCCCCCCTGTTAAGGAAAATATTTTTTTTTTTGTCACAGTGGCCTGGCCACCGTGGCCAGCCACTGCGCCATGGCAGCGGCCGTGGCCGCCTTGTCCGGCCGTGGCCGGACAAGAAAAAACAAGGGGGGGGGTTTCCTCCCCTCCCCCACTGATAAAAAAAAAAAAAAAATTTTTTGATTACAGTGGCCTGGCCACCGTGGCCAGGCCACTGCGGCCACGGCAGCGGCCGTGGCCGCCTTGTTCGGTCGCGGCCACGGCCGTGGTCGGACAAGAAAAAACAAGGGGGGGGGGGTTTCCTCCCCTCCCCCCCTGTTAAAAAAAAAAAAAAATTTTTTTTTTTTTTTGATTACAGTGGCCTGGCCACCGTGGCCAGGCCACTGCCGGCCACGGTAGCGGCCGTGGCCGGAGAAGACGGCAGCAGGGAAATAAAAAAAAAACAGAAAATTTTTTTTTTTTTTGGATTTTTGGGGCTAACCTTGGTTGAGATTCGCCTTGGCCGGGTAGCCGGAGTCGGAGGAGATGCTCGGGGGGCTGGGAGTCGGAGGAGATCGCCGGAGTTTCGAGCTTTATCACGGCGGCGGCTAGGTCAGACGGAAGGAGGAAGAAGAAAGGGGCCGCTTAAATAGGTTCTTAGCGATGCCAAAATGCGTCGCAAATTCCGTCGCAATTTTTTTTTTGGTCTTAGCGACGCACGTGGGCGTCGCTAATCCATCGTTAATAAATGTAAAAAATACTTTTCTAAAAACATAGCGACGCCAATAAATGCGTCGCTAAAGCGTCGCTAAATTGGCGCCATCATCTGGCAGGAAAAATAATTTATTTTAATAATAATTGCAATCGCTAAGGCGTCGCAATATTTTTTTAATAATTTAAATGATTAATATAAAAGTTACATAATTGTGACGCAAGCAGTGCGTCGCAATTATTTTTTAAATATTTTAATAAAAATATTTAAATTTATTATAATAATGCGATGATAAATTGCGTCACAATTATTTTTAATATTTTAATCAGCTATGTATCTAATAATATGCGACGCATATATTTTGTCGCAATATTTATTTATATTTTTTTAAACTGTTCGCTAAGGCGTCGCAAGCTATTTGTTAATATTTATAATGATTATATTTATAATTAATGTTAATAATTACGACGATAAGTGGCATCGCAATTTATTTTATAAATTTTTAATTACATAAATTTATTAAAAAATATTGCGACGATCGGCGACGATCCGACGGTTGCGATCGATCCAAGCCCTGATCCCGATCAGCGACGACCGATCGCGGACCGCGGCAATCGGTCCGATCGCAAAGATCCGACGGTTGCGATCGATCCAAGCCCTAATAAACGATCGGCCACGACCTATCTCAGACAGTTGCAATCCGTCCGAGATCGGTGATGACCCGACGGTTGCGATCGATCCAAGCCCTGATCCCGATCGGCCACGACCGATCTCGGACCGTGGTGATCCATCCGAAATCGGCGACGATCCAATGGTTGCGATCGATCCAAGCCCTGATTCCGATCGGCGACGACCGATCGCAGACCGCAGCAATCGGTCCGATCGGCAAAGGTCCGATGGGTGCGATCGATCCAAGCCATGATCCCGATCGGCCACGACCCTCTCGGACAGTTGCAATCCGTCCGAGATCGGCGACGATCCGACGGTTGCGATCGATCCAAGCCCCTGATCCCGATCGGCGATGACCGATCGCGGACCGCGGCAATCGGTCCGATCGGCAAAGGTCCCGGTTGCGATCAATCCAAGCCGTGATCCCGATCGGCCACGACCTATCTCGGACAGTTGCAATCCGTCCGAGATCGGCGACGATCCGACGGTTGCGATCGATCCAGCCCTGATCCCGATCGGCCACGACCGATCTCGGACCGTGGTGATCCGTCCGAAATCAGCGATGATCCAATGGTTGCGATCGATCCAAGCCCTGATCCCGATCGGCGAACAATTTGTCTGGCCAAATTCCTGGAACCATAGCTGCTTTGGATTTCTTAAGTTGCTTGAACTTATCATATAACAACTTGTCAGGAAGAATTCCATCAGGGTACCAAATTCAAACCTTTGATGGCACCTCTATCTATGCTGGTAATCATAATCTTTGCGGAAAACCACTGCCAGAATGTCCTAAAAATGCACCTCCACATCAAGAAGAGCAAGCAGATGAAGATGGTTATGAGATGATATGGATTTATGCTATCTCAACATTAGGATTTGTGATGGGATTCTGGGGTTTTATTGGTGTCGTGATGATCAAAAAGGATATCAGGATTTCTTATCTTCGATTCATCGACGGAATATATGATTGGATTTATGTAGAATTAGCAATAAAGTTTGTCAAGCTGAAATCTATCAAAAAAACAGGAAATCGACAAGAAACTACACAGTCAACCACCAT
The DNA here is from genome assembly GCA_900491605.1 of Calamus simplicifolius. Lineage (NCBI taxonomy): Eukaryota > Viridiplantae > Streptophyta > Magnoliopsida > Arecales > Arecaceae > Calamus > Calamus simplicifolius. The sequence goes on along the minus strand of UESW01001389.1, from coordinate 441,173 downwards.
GTTGTAAGATATTATGCTTCTTTTATCTCTCTTGTATTCTCACTCTTTCTCTCTCTTCTTTCAGTTTGGTTTGCTATGAGTAATATTCTATAAGAAAGAAATGTTTTTCCTTTTTCTATTTTAATGAAATGATTTCACTTTTAGTTTGCATGAATTGTTTCTATTGTCATGCTACACTAACGAAGTGATTTTATGTTAAAAGACACTATGCCTCAAGCGAAATACCTACTTGAAGTAAGACAAATATAAGCATTTATTTAATCCAATTTATGCTGAGTTGCTGTCTTTCTTGCTTTCCTTGTTAGGCCACCTTAATTTTTACCATCAAGAAAAAATAATTAAAATACCTTAAACTAGACAAACATAAGCAAAAATACATTTTTCCCTCCTTTTTTATATAAAATTTCATACACCTTTCGTTTATTGGCAAAACGAGACATTATTTAAGCTATAGCGCCTTGGTCTAGGGAGGCATGTCCACCTTCTCGCCATCAAAGTATAATAATCGCTGTTTGTTTCGCTTCTCTAATTTTAAATACTATATTAGCCTTCTCTGAATCAACTCTATGTACCTGCAAAGAGTGATGGAAGGCTCTGACCCTGTAGTTTTTCTTTTACATGAAATACACTCTTCTTTAATGAAATCAACTAAAACATATTTGATCAACATATAGCGGAAAAGGGAAAGACTATTAAAAACTACTATGTTCGGGTTGAAAACAAAATCACTATTTTCTGGACCTAGACAAGCTTCTGTGCATAGGGAGAGAACGCTGATCTCGCTGTTATAGAGGAAGGAATTGTTTTTGGACGTAGTACTTCTGCCTATGTTCACATCTCTCTACCTGGTTCCTGCTATGAAGGAAAAGCTTGAAGATGCAAATGAGCACTTTGGTGGTGACATTAAGCAAAAAGGTAAGTCTAACAATATAGAAGTATATATTAATTATTTTTTCTTTGAGGAATTCATTTGCTAGAAGTGTTGGAATTGTGAACTCCCTAAGATAAACTATATATATTGGACTAATGGACTCGTCATCTTGTGACCTGACAGACTCCAGTGGCACATGTTGTCTTGATAGTACATACAGGTGTGGAAGGTGAAGTGATGGTGGAGAAAATTTTGGAAAGCAAGCATGAGGTTGGCTACAATGCAATCATTGACAAGTATGAGAATCTGCTAGATGATCACGTAATTGACCATGCAAAAATGATAAGATGTGAACTATAGAATGTTGCATCAGTTGCTGGAATGATCCTAATGACAGAGGCCTCTGTTGTAAAGGAGCCCAAACCAAAGGATTGCATTGCCATCGTAGCACTCTGCCCTATTAATTTGTTCTCTCAGAATTAGGGAAAATGATACATAAATCATAGAAATAAGGGTAGAGTGCAACTTTAGAAGCAACAATATTGTAGTAGCGTTGATTATTTATATTGTTATCCTTCTTTCATGGGATTTTACTTAAATTTCAGATTCTGATAAAATTTTGTACAGAGCATAGGATTCGCTAGTGCTGTCTTTCATGTGTTACATGTTAGTAAGCTTTGAGGTTTTGTTGCTGTTTTACTTCAATATTTGATCCATGCATTATTGTGAAAAATTATAGGCTCTGCATCATTTAAATTGCATCATTTGGATATGCTTATGTATATGGAAGACAAATGTGCATCAAAATTTTCAAATTAATGATTTTCTTTTTCTTTTTCTATGATAAAGACTATTCAGCTGCATTGTACAATAACAATCATAAAAAGGCGTGTTAAAGAAAAGCTTAGTGAAACATGCCATTTTTAATTGGTGGCTTGAGTTTATTTTCAAAATTATATAGCAGAAGGATATAATGAAAGAATGAAATAGGATATATGCAGATAAATAAATCAATATAACAAATGAAAACAAATGTTCTTTTCACATAATTAGTTAAAACTGATGGTTGATCGAAGAAATAAAAAAAAAAAAAACAAGAGAAGGAAAAAAGAATTTTGTGAAGAATAAAAATTGAAATTTTAAATTTACTCTTTTGAAGAATGCTTTTTCATCATATTCTGATGAGAAACTCCTTTGGTAGTAGGTTTTCGAACTGTCGTCCACCAGGCTGTTCAATATTATTAAATCTTGACAGTTTACTAGGTAAGAACACAATATCTTCTAATATTCTCTAGCATGGAGAAAAGTCCATGAGTTATAATTATTTGCAAGCTATTCTTACCATCATAATACAATATGAAAGACTAGGGCTCATAATTTTCACCTGAACCACACACAGTTCTGCAAACCAAGACAGCAACACTGCATGTAGACCACAGAACTAATGATGGGATGTACCACTAATTTGGGACAGAGATAGGCCTATAAATATGTGAAAATTCTTTAGACAGAGAGACCTAGATAGATTAAGTCTACACCATAGTATGAAAATGGTTATTATAGGTTTGCCCACATAGCAATGGTTTGGATTGTCCTGTCAAAGCATCATTGGCAAATGTAGACTACAATCACAGGGATGCTCTCATCCAAGCTATCCAAACTACATTATACCATTTGCTCGGATTAAGTTGCAAGGTGACCCAAAAGGAATCATTAAAGGAACACCTGCATTAGCTGCTGAGAATCCACCCACAAGCACACCGACATTTTAGCTTTCAACTGACATATACTTGTTTGGCATGCTATTTGTGCAAGCAGATAACAATCTTTTCATGTATATGCGTTCAAAGATGAGAGCTAATGCATATTTTGTCTCTAATATGAGCTTATTGATCAATCATACTAGGAATGACACAATTTATTGTCACAATGAAGTATGTCTTCCTTGCTCTTACTTGAATTCTTGAAGCAATAATTGCTGGTAGCTACCTTAACACTGTTGTCCAAACCAGAATCTGATGTCTTCTTAAGGATCTAGAATGAAATATCTCACCCTAAGAACCTAAAAATTAGATGGCAAAAACTCTCTTTCACATCATACTGGGGCCAAAATGCAAGCTCTACCATTGTTGCAGACCGCATCAAATAATTTCGTTAAAAGAAATTCAATTTTTCCAAACATTCAAAGCACACAAGAAGGCTAAATTGATCCATACTATTTTAGTACTGAACATGGTACTAATTTTTGATACAATGTACCTTGCATCTAATCATAATTTTATTATTAAAATCCTTTACTGACCGATAGATCTTTAGGCAATCAGAGCTGCAACTCGATTCTCCTGAAATTTCATTCCTTATGACGTCCCTTCAAGCTACAAGTGACTTCAACAGTCACCTCTTTAGCGCCGTAGTTCTTTAATTTCATCTCAACATATTTCAAACTAGCCCTTCACCAAAAGTTCAACATCATTGCATTGATTCATTAGATACAAATGATTCTATTTTCCTTCCTTTTTACTCTTTCTTGAGACTAGGCAGGGTGTTTGCCGCCAAAGACTTGAGACAATAAGTATTTCATTTTCATATAACCTCTATCTTTGTTTATACATCCTCAAGAATTTTTCTCAGCTCAACTTATAAAATTAGACCTCAACAACAACTTATCCAAAAATGCATGCTTCTTTTACTCTACCATATTTTTATAACTTCAACATTACTATCAATTTATTGTCCTCTGCATCATTTGTGTTTTACAGGAAAAATTTGTAATATAGCTTATGTCATAAATATATAGTCAAAGTCTTAAATAGTGGCACTGAACCTCACCAGTTTTTTGCTGGAATGGTATGGTACTGGGTACCAAAACATGGTAAGAGACAAAGTCCTGTACCTATCTACCAGTTCTGTACCAGTGCACCATATACCAGTGCTAGAAATCTCCCTGAATGGGATGGTATCATTTGAACCATCCCATTCCAGCGGTATTACAAACCTTGGTTATAATGTAGTGGCCTGTGTCTGATGTTTTTATTGTCCATATAATCCTAACTAGTTTAAAATTAAAGCTTTGCTACTGTTCTTGTTATGTAGTATTAGATTAAATAGTCATACCCAAGATTATTGTAAATCATTAGACTTGTTAAGTCTAGTGATCTGACCAAAAGGTGCATCATTAGAACTTTGGCTAGTCTATGTGCTTGGCTCGCAATTATTGTCATTCTATCCATATCATGACTTGATTATTCATAATGTACACTTTTGACTAGTTTCTTTACTTTCACTAATAATCAAAGGCAGAGCGACATAACTAATTAGTATATCTAGTTTTTCATCTCTCTTTCTCTCTCTCTCTCTCTCTCTCTCTCACACACACACACACACACATTCACATAATTCCAAGCTTTCCAAGCTTAGATGCTAATTAAAGTATGCACTTATTGTTGTCCAAAGATATCATAATTTAAAATATGTATTACATGAAATATCATAGAAAATAAATATGATTATTTCATATTAACAAAACAAGAGTTAGATGGTCAAATATCAGGTTTTAGTAGATTCAAAATTTTAGAACATCAATCTTATAAGTTTCATATGTAGATGATTGTAGATATACTATAGTATTACTATTATTATGATGTTATGTGAATATAATTTAAATGATAATATTATTTGATTATGAATTTTAGCATATTTGGATACTTTTGGGATCATATTGTGTTGCACCCTAGACCGATCATCGATTCGGGAGCATGGCGGGTGAATGATGTTGAAAAGTTTCGTTGCTGGGACAAGAGAGGCCCAGCATCGGCTAGTATGTTGTTTTTGGGCCCTATCCTCATCTTCAGCCCATCATAGATCGGGCGAGGAGATTAAGTTCCTTGCACTATCCTAACCTTATCTTTTGCCATCATATGATGTTAGCTACCATTTAAGCTTTGTTCGTTCAACTTCAATGTTGTGTTATTCCATTGTTTTTTGCCACTTGTATGCCCCTCCATGACCATGTAGTGCTGGATTGCAGTCATTAACAGATTAATAGGATCTTGTCTATGACCCCTTCTTTTGTTGTTAAAGCTAATCAATATGCATGAAGTTTTCTGGATGGGTATCCTTAAATGGTTCTGCGTTAGTTGTAGGATGTGATATATATAATCACGTAATTTGGATAATGAGACAAGTAAGAGATATCGAATGCCTCTTTGTTAAATGCCAACATTAATAAAATTTGGAGGAATCATTTCCTCCAGTTCACCGTTCAAAAATTGCGTCTTTGTTAAATGGCCCTCCGCTAACCTAGAGATTTGATAACTCGTATCTTGAACGCATGGTTATCCATACTATCACGGTGCAAAAATAATTATTCCTCTTATCTCATTTGAATAAATTTTAATATCTTTATTTTTTACTGACCGAATAAAATTGAATGGACCATCAATGAATTTCTTTTCAAATGACGTCAATTACAAAGTAGCACAGATGACTGGAAACTTCCTTGCAGCTTCATATGCAGCAAAATTCTACGGTTTGCTTTGACCCATAAAGATAATGATCACCTATTTCATTCCGAGAAGACTTGACAGAGCATTTATTTCTCTCAAAGAAAAAAAAAAAAACAAAAAAAAAGAGAGGACAGACGTTTTACTACCTGAAGGCTGCGTTCGGATATTAAAAAGTTATTACAGGAATAGAGATACGAATTTCGTAAGAATAGCTTATCCTTTTGTTATTCCAGATTTTTGTTTGGATCAAAATATGGTATTCCATGTTATTCCAGTGCAATTAATGCAGTGTTATTCCAAATAATGTTTGGATGATATATGTATTCCAGTAGGAATCCCAAAGATAGCCCTTCCAATAAAAATGGTTTATCAATTTTTATTTTTCAAAATGACTCTATTCCATAGAAAAAAATAACATAGACATCCATCGGTGCCCTTAGAATAGCTGCGTTAGGAGGTATTCCATCTATGGAATTCCTCTCATGGGGCCCAAAGGTGTTTGAGGGAATAAGCTGGAATAAGGCCCTATTCAGGCCTTATTTCAGCATTCAAACACTAGGTCTGGAGATCCATCAGTATCTAGTCAGGCGTAGCCTGCGTTCCTCCCAGAGTCCCAAGTCCTAGTCTCATCGGTTCCTTATCTAAGAAAATTTATGGGACCTAAGTAGGTAGATCCTCTCAGAGTACTTCGGCTTTAGATAGAACCATGTGGATGGTGGAAGTCCTCTAGCAGCAGCCTGGCATGGAGGTCATCGCTGGTCCCTGCTACATAAAGAATTAAAGATCAACGACTAGTCGCACAACCTAAGTCCATTTATTGCTTGCTTGACTTGTAGGGATAACAACTAATGGCTCTTGACTTGACTTGAGAACAGAGCATTATTTACTTGACAAGTGCTGCACGTTTCTCATAGCCAGTCGCACTTCTACACCTGGTCATACAATAAAACAAGGTTTTGTCCATGCAAAAGACCTGAGCCACGCTTGACATAGGATGTAATAAAAATCTCTTAAGAAAAAAATTTCACTCGATTGTCCAAAATGGTCGTTGTATTCATCATTCAAAGTGACTTTAAATCACTCATTATAACGGTGAAATTTATGTTGCGTTTAATTTTTGATAACAATTTTATTTTTATTTTTATTTTTATAAAATAAAAAATATCTATCAAAAACATGTTTGGTAAATAAAAATTAAAACACTTCTATAAACCAGAATCCAAAGCCTTCTTTGGGATCTAGAATGTAATATCTCGCACTAAGAACCCAATATTTAGATAGCATAGTCTCCAAAAATTCAGGCAAAAGGAGGTCCATTAACATTCATTATTCATTTGAGATCATGCAATGATAAATAGATGGATATATTGCTAGTTGTTGGCATTGGAAAATGTTTGAAATGTACTTTTTGACCTACATTAAAACTATGTTTGCCTTTGAGCAAATACCTGTGTTGTGCTGGTTTAGTCTATTGGAAGTGGATATATAATATTTTGGCCTTACCATTGCTGATAGCACTGACTAGTGTCATATTCCAATGACATGGTGCCCAAGTTATTTGAGACTGTCATGCTCAACCTTGAAGTCTTAAAAATAGTAATTCAAGAGCCCGGTTGCAACCATATATCCTAATATTTATGAGGAGAACTATCCTATTTCTATAGGGGACCATCCGGTTTATGTCATCTAACCAGCACTGCTTCCGATATCATTGGCAGGACTTCCAGGAACTGAAAATTAAAAATGGCAATTACTGAAATGTAGCTAATGCTTGTTTCCTATCTCTTTCGCATTCTAATAGTAGAAGAATACTGAAATTTCTGTCAGTCACCTCGCTCTCAGTATGGTCTGTAGAAATTATATTTATTTGTGATGTCATAGGAGTAGAACTACAACTTAAATGTGATTGTGTTGATATAGGAGATCTGCACACGTCACAGGCAGCGACTTAATTGTTCGCCTTTCACTCGACTGATGAAGTTCCTCAAAGAACCTCCGTTAATATTAATATAATTCAAAGCAACATTATTATTTTTCTCAAGACATTATTATACCTCAATTCAACAAACCTATTGTATTTTATTCAATATGTTTATTACTATCAGCCCTATCTATAATTACTTCATTGTCATATTAACTAAGATATTTTGAGTTAGCCTGAGCAAGAAGGAAAGATCTATTAACAGATCCTTAAACCAGTCTTCCTGGCTACATGGTCCATCAAAAGCTGCTAATTTCACTTCAATAGTGGATCAAGTAATAATAATTAGCTAATTTTTAAGAGATAGAAGTACCACTCAATTGAATCTATATCCACTTATAAATTTAGTGTTGTATAAGCCTATGATTCCCGGTTAGTATTATATTCCCCTTGATGACGCCAAGAAACCCTCCTCGAACGTCGGGGATGACGGACGTCTCCCTCCTCGAAATCCTGCAAGAAAAGTCCCCTGGGACCGGTGGCGCCGGTGGGGACCCTCCGACGATCAAGTCAGTTGCTTGGGCTCAGACAAAGAACCGCTCCAGCGAAGAAGAGCTGAGGCGGTTGGGGTTTTTGCTGGAGGAAGAAGCTCAGAAAAACCAGGGTTCAGATCCCACTTACAGCGTGAGTATGTGTCCTTTATACCTGTCCGAATACCATGACTCGCGGCCTTGGAAGATCTCTGTCGTACCGTTGCTGGTTGATATGACTGGGCTCCATTGCTAGAAGTAGCGAGTCGTACGCCGTAGCGAGGCATGGCGATGCACAGGGACATGCAACGCGACAAACACCGTTATGAGGCATGACCCTTCGTAACGGGGCACAATCACGGAGGTACTGAATGGTACGCTGCGGCAGGGCATGGTCATGCGACGAAAATCATGTGCAAGCGCCGTGCAACCTGAAGGTTGCCGTCTTTCTTGGCAGCTGAGTCGCATGTTGATCGCAGATGACCCACTCCGAAGGGATATCGGAGATGGGGAATGATGCGCACCCCGGGACGATGGGGGCCCCGGGGTAAGAAATGATGACCCCACCCCCGACCCGAGGGGGTGCCGGGGTGGGGGAATGGCGATGTACCCCAGACCAGAGGGGGCCCCGGGGTTAAGAAATGATGACCCCGCCCCCCGACCCCGAGGGGTGCCGGGTGGGGGAATGGCGATGTACCCCGAGACCGGAGGGGGCCCCGGGGTTAAGAAATGATGACCCCGCCCTCCGACCCCGAGGGGGTGCCGGGGTGGGGGAATGACGATGCACCCCGAGACCGGAGGGGGCCCGGGGTTAAGGAACGATGACCCGCCCCCCGACCCCGAGGGGATGCCGGGGGTGGGGGAATGACGATGTACCCCGAGACCGGAGGGGGCCCCGGGGTTAAGAAATGATGATCCCGCCCTCCGACCCCGAGGGGGTGCCGGGGTGGGGGAATGACGATGCACCCCGAGATCAGAGGGGGGCCCCGGGGTTAAGGAACGATGACCCCGCCCCCCGACCCGAGGGGATGCCGGGGGTGGGGGAATGACGATGTACCCCGAGACCGGAGGGGGCCCCGGGGTTAAGAAATGATGACCCCGCCCCCGACCCCGAGGGGTGCCGGGGGTGGAGGAATGACGATGTACCCCGAGACCGGAGGGGGCCCTGGGGTTAAGAAATGATGACCCCGTCCCCCGACCCCGATGGGGTGCCGGGGTGGGGGAATGGCGATGCACCCCGAGACCGGTGGGGGCCCCAGGGTTAAGGAACGATGACCCCGCCCCCCCATCCCGAGGGGATGCCGGGGGTGGGGGAATGACGATGTACCCCGAGACCGGAGGGGCCCCGGGGTTAAGAAATGATGACCCCCATCCCCCCCCCGAGGGGGTGCCGGGGGTGGGGGAATGACGATGACTGCCGTTACCTTTTCTGACAACGCCGGGATCAGTCATATCACCCCTCAAGAATTGTAGGGCCATCAGTAAATTGGCCACAATATAATCTATGATTCCTTTAAGGTATCTTAATACCCTGTTAAGTGCACCTTTAGGAAGATTACTAAGCTTGCAAATACACCTAGTCAGTCTATATGCAATGTAAGTAACATAAGTTTACGGACATAGATGTAAAACAGTATATTGAAATTTTTTGAAATGGCCCAGCAAGATATTTTCTTCATCCAAATCTGATGTAGTAGCACCTAACCTAGATTGATGATTTCAGTCAGACTATTGCATTTAAAGAATTGGGTTGATTCATAGAAAGGGGTAACGTTATGATATAAATAAACATAAATTCCTAGCCACTTACCATCATACTAGAGCATATCATATTTTTTTAAAGTTTTCTATAATAATTCAATTTATTGGATCTTATAGATATGGTTTATCCATTTCCTATAGAGAACCCATTTTTCTAATTTTTATTATCATGGTAGAGCAATGATAGCATGCCATTAAGATTTCAATCACACAGATCGATTCATCATAATTCTTGATTATTTATAGATTCAACTTAGAAAAAGTCCAACCCAAATAGAATGAATGTACTTTTTGAATCACTTGTATCATGGAATTACTATATAATTTTAAACTACTAGGTAACTAACCTTTCATAGCTTCCCTCAACCTCCCTTTTGCTTTTTTTATTGTAATGGCATTTGTCTCTTTAAACACCACTGAAATGGCTAGTGGCTTAGGTAAAAAAATATATCCTTCTCCTAATATAAGTTATCCTACTTAAACTCTTATTTTGCTTTCAGGAGCTACCCAGTTTTCTCTACATCTGTTCAAAGAGAAGATGCTTAAGTAGCTAGAAAAAGAGCTCTTGTTGCCATAAAACAGTCATTAAAGGCCCCAATGAGTGGCTATCTTCTTGGAAGGATTAGGATTGTCGCAAATGGAGGAGTTGGGCTATGATAATGCAACTTTTCATGTCATAAAGCTCAACCTTCAACTTTTGAAATAGATTTGTTAGCTTCAAGTAAGGTTAATCCTTTGCTTGGCTTTATAAGAGAATTAATAATTTGGATGGAGATTGAATGGGTACAAAGCTCGAAGAGAACTAAAGTAAGTTAGTGGATTGGATTCTAGTTAGCCCATTCAGCTTAATTGATATAATCATATAGAATGTTGTTCAATTGAGCTTAAGTTTGATCAATTAATGGAATTGGATCATGACTGAATCAGGATTCAGAAGCAGGGAAAATGGGGTGTAATTGGTTCTGTTTCAATTAAATATGTAATCAATCAATTAGAGGTAGGGTTGAGTAAGATTTAATCAATTACGATCAAATGATGCAAGGAAGAAAGTTATAGGATAGAGGTCTACCAAAATTAAAGAGCTTGTGATTTAGAAATATGACCACTTAGTAGATTAGATTATAAAGTTTAAGAGAAGATGACTAAAAATATCCATAGCTAACATGAGAAAAATCAATCATATCATCAATAAGATAGCAATAGATAATAAAATACCTTACATAGCATAGCATGGAGGACATCTTTACACACAATAACTGATTACTTGAGTAAAATTAACTGTCATTAACTTGATTTGAGACAAGCTTGTCTATTAATAAACCATCTTTTATTGAATAAGGTACAATTAGATCTATCATAGAGTGAAATTTCTACTATAACTATAAATCACACATCGAAACTTATTTGTTTAAAGTCCATCTAATGTATGCACAAATTTAGACCTTAAGTTACTCCCCAAAGAAAAAGTAATTTTTAGCTAAGAATTTATCCTTGATTTGATGTAGTTAGTCTAAACTAATTAATTTTGCATGAGTAATTTAACCAATTTCTTGTCTTATAGAGTAGTGGCTAGTAACCCACAATAATAAATTATTTTATTTATATTTTGATAAACTAAGCTTTATGAATAATTTTTAATTAACATTAGCTTTCCTGCAAGGTTCTTCCCATAAGCCTCAACAAATGATCTTTAATCTCTTTATAATTACCAAGAAAAAAATAGCCAACAAGTTTGAGTGCCTAATTATTAGCACCTAAAAAATTATTAAAGCACTTCAATAGAAATCAATTATCTTAGCATGTAAAAAATGACATGAAACTTATAAAACTCTAATTGTTATATAGAAGATTTCTTTTCATGCTATGCTCCATCTACAAACTTTATCCACTCATGTCTTAAACGCATGGTTATTCATGCTATCACAGTATGAAGACAATTATTCCTCATCCACCCACTTTCACATGGCATTGCTAAAAGCTGTAAACTCTCCAGAGTCAAAGTCCAAGTCTCCCTGTCACATGAAGATGAATGACTAGTCGCACATGGCGTGCTTGACCTGCTGGGATAACAACTAATGGCTCATGACTTACTTGACTTGAGAAACGAAGCATCGTTGGCTTGGTAAGTGTTGCACGTTTCTCATAGCTAGTCGCACTTTTACAATTGAGCATGCAATATAAAAAAGTTTTTTTTTTTTTCCATACGAAAGACTTGAGCCATGCTTGACGTATCATATGCTAAAAATTCCTTACATAAAAAATTTTCACTTGTTCGTCCAAAATGATTAATGGTACATTGATCATTCAAAAGTGACTTTAAATCACTCATTATAACGGTGAAAGTAGGATGTGTTCGATTTTAGGAAAAAATTTTAATTTTATTTTTATATTTACAAATATAGAATATATCTATCAAAATATGTTTGCTGAATAAAAATTTAAAAAGTTTTATAAAAAAATATAACTTTAAAATAGTAAAAAACTGCACACAGTTTGAGAATATTTTTACTATTTTTTATCAAAAAAAGAAAATAAGAAACAAAGGATAGAAAACTTAAAAATATAGAGCTACGGGTATTTTTTTTAAAAAATTTTTACTTATTTTTAAAAAAATATTATTTATAATAAAAATAAAAAATAAAACATAATTTTTATTTTTACTTGCCAAATGTATTTTTTAAACAAAAAAAAAATGATAACTATTATCAAAAGATAAAAATAGAAGTTAAAAACTGAAAACATTTCGAATATAAAACATAATCTTATTGTTTCTTTTTCTAATTGTCAAATATATCCATAAATAAATTCTTATACTTAATTCGAAACAATAATCATGGAAAAAAAATTTTATAATATACTGACTTGCCGATCTAGGGTAATTTTTATGAATTATCTAACTGTAAGAGATGGAACGAAGTTGTTAGGCTTATCATATATTGTTTTGCTTTACATAGCTTAAAATTGGATTATATGATTGGGACTGAAACGATAAGTAGAATGGTTGGATTATTTTAATATCAGATAAATAAAAAAAGAAATGGTTGAATAATTTTATTTTTATGTTAATAAATTCTTTAATTTTAAAGATAAATGATGACATATTATGTTGTAAAAAATTATTAAAATATGTTCAGTATCCTTTTGGAACCATAGAATAAACGCCGATGGCAAGACGACCGAGCACGTCTATCTGTCCGTCACTAACTGTGACCCAAGACGACTTAATTAGTTGTGAGTCAAGATGACTGGGCATGGAACTCCTTCAATAAATACGACACTGATGATGAGAGGCGTTCATATGCAACCTCTCGTCTCATCATGGTCAATCTGTTCCATTTCAATCTCTTTATGCTGGTCTTAGGAGTTCCTCTCATGGCCATTAATGGTGGATGCAAGGGAAGATCTCGCATTATTGAGCGGGTGATGCTGATTGCGTTCATCTTATGCGCTGGAGTCGACATTCCATTCTCTCTATGCCTTGGCGATTCCCACTTGGGGGGCAGCTGCATAGAGAGCGAAAGGAGAGCCCTCCTTGCCATCAGAGAAGATATGTACGATCCTGATGAATGGCTCTCTTCTTGGACGGGCCAAAGCTGTTGCCAGTGGAGGGGAGTGGGCTGCAACAACACCACCGGCCACGTGGTAAAGCTCAATCTCAGATACCCTTATGATTGGTGGGAAGGAACTGCAACAATCCCAGGATCAAGTAAGGTAAATCCTTCCTTATCTAGCTTGATACATTTGAGGTATTTGGATCTGAGCATGAACAACTTCTCTGGAGCAACCATCCCGGAATTCATTGGTTCTCTCATCCACTTGGAATACTTTAACCTCTCCCTTGCTTCGTTTAGCGGACCCATTGCTCGCGTGATTGGAAATCTCTCAAACCTGCACTCTCTAGGTCTTCAGGATTCGCATAGAGCCTTTCGAGTCAATGACCTTCAATGGCTCTCTGGAATCGCCTCTCTGAGATACCTTGACTTGAGCTCTGTCAACCTCTCCAAGGCATCGAATTGGCTTCATGAGATCAACATGCACCCTTCTCTGCTAGTCTTGAAATTATCTGATACTCAACTTCCTGGTATTCCTTCAACCCTACAGTATGTAAACCTCACTTCTCTTACCATCCTTGATCTCTCTGGAAATGCTTTCGAGTCTGCCATCCCCCACTGGCTGCTTAATATTAGCAGCCTTGTTGAACTCCATCTCCGTACTTGTGACATTCATGGCAACTTATCAAGTGTAGATATGCTGGGGAATTTCAACAGTTTGAAGTATGTAGATTTATCATCGAACCAAATTACCGGAGAAATTTCACCATCTTTGTGGAATAATAAGCACATGGAGTATTTAGATTTATCATGGAACCATATTACTGGGCATGCTGCAGAAATATTGGGGAATCTTAACCAATTGAGGTACTTATATTTGGGTGCCAATCAAATTAGTGGTGAAATTCCAGCAAAACTAGAAAGCATGCTCAACCTGGAGGAATTGTCTTTGTACCGTAACCAAATCAGCGGATGGATACCAGAAGCTATCGAAAACCTTGTTCATTTGCGGTGGTTAGAATTGTCAAGCAATAACATTACCGGACAAATACCAAAAAACATATCGAAGCTCTGCAATTTACAGGGGTTGGACTTATCAAAACAGAATTAATGGCGAGATCAGTGGTCTTATAGAAGGATTTCTAAATGCATTAATAATAATAAATTGGATGGGAGAACCTGTTTGCAAAGTTTAGCAAGCATAGACATGAGTAACAATAGTTTAAGTGGGATGATCCCAGAAAGTTTGGGACAACTATGTGCACTCGAATGGTTAGATGTGTCATCGAACTCCTTCGCTGGGTACTTGACTGAAGGGCACTTTTCCAAGCTCACAAGGTTGGATCACTTGGATCTATCTTACAACTCCTTGAATATGACCCTTATAAGTAACAGTTGGATTCCTCCTTTCAATGCTACCTATATTATGATGTGCTCTTGCTATGTGGGCCCAAATTTTCCTGGTTGGCTTGAAACCCAGATAAATCTGCAACAATTGTGCCTATCTGAAGCTGGAATTTCAGATACGATTCCATCATGGTTGTGGAATAGTAATATATATACCCTCAATCTATCCAATAATTGCATACAAGGGCAGCTACCAAGTTCTCTAGGGAGATATTTTATTGACTTACTTGATCTGAGCTCCAACTGCTTTTCTGGACCAATACCTAATATGAACGTTTATTATATGTTTCTTTCCAACAACTCTTTTTCTGGTCCCATTTCCTCAAGCTATTTTGAAGGAGTTATTCCTGTGGTACTTTCATTGTCACACAACCGTATAAATGGTAGTATCCCACGGTCTCTTTGTAATTGGGCTTCATTGGAGGTTCTTGACCTCTCCAATAATGAGTTAACCGAAGGATTTCCAGATTGCTGGAGCAAGTCACAAGAAGGAAGCTTTGATGTACCAAAAGATAAAAGACCAGAAGATTCATTTAGCACAATGGCATATCCTATGGAACTCCAATCTTTGCACATGAGAAACAACAACTTATCCGGTCAATTTCCTTCCTTTTTGAGACTTTGTAAAGGGTTGGTTGTACTTGATCTTGGTGAAAACAGGTTTTCAGGAAACATACCCACATGGATTGGAGAAAATCTTTCATCTCTAAAAGTTCTTACTTTAAGATCAAATTCTTTTGATGGTAATATCCCAATGCAAATATCCAGCCTTTCTTCTCTTCAGGTTTTGGACTTGGCATGTAACAATTTTTCAGGACATCTACCATCATCCTTTGAAAATTTTACTGCCATGGTTGAGAAACAGGAAGGAGGAAAACCGGAGTTCTCAGATGATATGGCAGCATCATATTACAAAGAGAGTCTCTTGTTGGTTACAAAAGGAATAGAGCTTGAGTACACTAGCGTGCTTTTACTGGTTACAAGCATTGACCTGTCGAACAATAATCTTTTCGGAGAGATCCCTAATGAAGTAACAAAACTTCATGGATTGATTTTCTTAAACTTATCTGAGAATCATTTCACTGGAAAAATACCACAAAATATCGGTGATATGAAGCAGTTGGAATCACTTGATTTATCAATGAACAATTTGTCTGGCCAAATTCCTGAAACTATAGCTGCTTTGGATTTCTTAAGCCGCTTGAACTTATCATATAACAACTTGTCAGGAAGAATTCCATCAGGGCCCCAATTTCAGACCTTCGATGACACCATCTATGCTGGTAATCATAATCTTTGTGGACAACCACTGCAAGAATGTCCAAAAAATGAACCTCTACATCAAGAAGAGAAGCAAGATGAAGATGGCTATGAGATGATATGGATTTATGCTATCTCAACATTAGGATTTGTGATGGGATTCTGGGGTTTTATTGGTATGGTGATGATCAAAAAGGATATCAGGATTTCTTATTTTCGATTTATCGATAGAATATATGATTGGATTTATGTAGAATTGATAATAAAGTTTGCCAAGCTGAAGTCTATCAAGGGAATAGCAAATCACAGGCATTGACAAGAAACTATGCAATCAGCCAACGTGTTGTAATGTATTATGCTTCTTTTATCTCTCTTGTATTCTCACTCTTACTCTCTCTTCTTTCAGTTTGGTTTGCTATGAGTAATGTTCTATAAGAAAGAAATGTTTTTCTTTTTTCTATTTTAATGAAATGATTTCACTTTTAGTTTGCATGAATTATTTCTATTGTCATGCTACACTAACGAAGTGATTTTATGTTAAAAGACATGATGCCTCATGCAAAATTCCTACTTGAAGTAAGACAAATATAAGCATTTATTTATTCTAATTTATGCTGAGTAGCTATCTTTCTTGCTTTCCTTGTTAGGCCACCTTAATTTTTACCATCAGGAAAAATAAAATTAAAATACCTTAAACAAGACAAACATAAGCAAAAATAACTTTTTGCCCCTCCCTTTTTATATAAAATTTCATACACTTTTCGTATATTGGCAAAACGAGACATTATTTAAGCTTTAATATAAGGCCTTGATCTATGGAGGCATGTCCACCTTCTCGCCTTCAAAAGTATAATAATCATGGTTTGTTTCGCTTCTCTAATTTTAAATACTATATTAGCCTTCTCTAAATCAACTCTGTCTACCTACAAAGAGTGATGGAAGGCTTTGACCCAGTAGTTTTTCTTTCACATGAAATACACTCTTCTTTAATGAAATCAACTAAAACATATTTGATCAGTATATAGCAGAAAAGGGAAAGACTATTAAAAACTACTATGTTCGGATTGAAAACAAAATCACTATTTTTGGGACCTAGATAAGATTCTGTGCATAGGGAGAGAATGCTACTCTCGCAGCTATAGGGGAAGGAATTATTTCGGGACGTAGTGCTTCTGCCTAAGTTCACATCTCTCTACCTGTTTCCTGCTATGAAGGAAAAGCTTGAAGATGCAAATGAGTGCTTTGGTGGTGACATTAGGCAAAAAGGTAAGTCTAACAATAGAGAAGTATATATATATATATATATATTATATTTAAGGAATTCATTTGCTAGAAGTGTTGGAATTGTGAACTCCCTTAAGATAAACTACATAATATATATAAGGACTAATGGACTTGTCGTCTTGTGACCTGACAGACTCCAGTGGCACATGCTATCTTGCATAGCACATGCAAGTGTGGAAAGTGAAGTGATGGTGAAGAAGATTATGAAAAGCAAGCATGAGGTTGGCTACAATGCAATCATTGACAAGTATGAGAATCTGTTAGATGCTTGCTTAATTGATCATGCAAAAGTGATAAGATGTGAACTATAGAATGGTGCATCAGTTGTTGGAACGATTCTAACAACAAAGGCCTCTGTTGCAGAGGAGCCCAAACCAAGGACTGCCTTACCATCATAGCACTCTGCCCTATTTGTTCTCCCAGAATTAGGGAAAACGATACAAAAATCATAGAAATAAGGGTAGAGTGCAACTTGAGAAGGAACAATATTGTAGCAGTGTTGATTATTTATAGTGGTATCCTTCTTCCATCGGGATTTTACTTAAATTTCATATTCTGTTAAAATTTTGTACAAAGCACAGGATTGGCTAGTGTTGTCTTTCCCGTATTACATGTAATTAAGCTTTAAGGTTTTGTTGCTATTTTACTTGAATATTCGATCCATGGATTATTCTAAAAAATTGTAGGATATGCATCATCGAAATTGCATCATTTGGATGTGCATGTGTATGGAAGAAAATTGTGCTTCAAAATTTTCCAACTAAAAATTTTTTTATTCTTTTTTCCCATCGTAGAGACTATTCAGCTATATTGTGCAACAATTATCATAAAAAGGTATGCAAAAGAAAAGTTTTGAGAAACATGCCATTTTTAATTGATGAGCTGAGTTCATTACCAAAACTATAATAGAAGGATACAACGAAACATTAAATAGTATATATGCAGATAAATCAATAAAACATATGAAATGAATGTTCTAAATATTCTTTTTGCATAACAAGTAAAAACTGCTGGATGATTAGACAAAGAAAAAACCAAAAGAGGAGAAAAAGAAATGATTTTCTATTTAGCTAACCAAGTGAATAGAAATTGAATTTCCAGACTTCCTAGGAAATGTTGCCTCATCAGATGCTGACTAGAATCTCCCCTGGTAGCATGTTTTCAAACTTTGATCCTCTAGGCTGTGCTATATTTTTAAATCTTGACAGCTAAAGCATCCACAGTCTGCTAGCATGCGCACTGGCTTAGAACACAATATTTTTTAATCTTCCCTAGCATAGAGAAATAATCTATTAGTCATAATTATTTGCAAACTGTTCCTGCCATCATAATGGCTATACGAAAGACTAGGGCTCATAATTTTCACCTGGACCACAAACAATCCCGCAAACCAAGACAACAGAACCCCAAGACGAGGATGAGGATAGTTACCACATGTACACTAGAAAACTAATGATGCGAAGTACCACAAATTTTGGACAGAGATAGGCCTTTAAAACATGTAAAAATTCTTTAGACAAAGAGACCTGGATAGATCAAATCTACAACGTAGTATAAATATGGTCATTATAGGCTTGCCCACATAGCGAGATGGTTTGGATTATCCTATCAGAGCATCATTGGCAAATGTAGAATGACAATCACAGTGATGCTCTCATCCAAGCTATCCAAACTACATTATACCATTTGCTCAGATTAAGTAGCAAGGTGACTGTCACGCCCCAGACCCAAAATTTTTGAGCTAGGGTGACAACCCGCCGCGTGCTGGGCACGCAAGGCGTCTTAAAATCTTGATATACGATTCAATCGGCAATAAATATGAAAACTAACCATAATACAATTGATAGTTATAAGTTTTGGGCATCAACCCTACATCCAAGTCATGCTAATAAAGTTGGGCTACAACAAGCCCTACACACAAACATAATAGGATTACACCAATGCAATGGTTCTTATTTTATTTATTGGAAGCTCCATCAATCTCACACATCCATCATCAACCCTGAGGCTCTGAAAAACATGGTGAAGGTTTAATGAGTTTACACTCAATAAGTAAGCCTATTATACAATCATATTATATTTAACATGCTATCAACATATGCATTGTCAACTTAACATAAATTGAACATTTGATAATCATCAGAATATGCAGTTTAGCAAACTCACTGTTTATGTAATTATAGATTTCCTATGTGTCCCACGGCCCTGCAATACCTCAATCAGAGCACATCCTCCAGATGCGTGGCCATCAACATCCACAGAACACATTGTACGATGTGTGGGCCATACCATAACAGAACACACTCTACGATGTATGTGGCCATAAAAATCATACAGAACACATTGTAAGACATGTGGGCCAGAACACACTCGTCAGTGTGTGAGGCCGTAAAAATCATACAGAACATGTCTACAATATGTGGGGCCATATCATAACAGAATACATCTCCAGTGTGTGTGGCCATAAAAATCATACAGAACACATCTACAATGTGTGGGGCCATAGTAAAGGAGAACCGCGGCGACACATATAAATCTATTTAACATTTTCATCACATGTGCATCATGCATCTGTATCTCATATCTCACAGTGGTTTGCACAGTACAAGGAAATGCATATAATCACCTCAATATAAACACACATCACAATTCTGGCATATACATCAATAAATCATTACCAATCATTAATCATATTCATTTGAAATCCACAGTTCCATGCTACATAGACAATTCAGTTAATTTATAAAAATGCATGCAAACTGTATATACTCAATTTATTAATTAAACAATTAAATTGCATAATAGTCTTACTTACCTCCTACGCAAAATCCAAATGATGACCAACTAATCAGATGTCTGGGCACCTACAGGATCAATGTACATAATTAATTCACTGAAATCTAATTAATAAATGACCCTTAAGACCCTACCCAGACTAGTTCACGGGCCCAACTTTGGGCTCGAATATCTCCCACTATACACCCAATTGGGGAAGTAAAAATACCCCAAGAAACTAGAATTCACCCAGATTCTAGCCATATAATTTTCTTGCTAATCCCGGCCCGTTACGGGCCCAAAAACCAGCCCCAAAACTCTCGCTGCACGGCCCAAAGGCCCAAACCAGGCCGGCCCAGCCGGCCCATCATCCTTTCTTCCCAGCTCCCCTGTTTCGCCCGAAACAGGGGACAGCATCCGGCCGGCGGCCAGGGCCGCCGCCGGCCTAATTCCGTCCGGCCCGGCCACCGGAGGCCGGGCCGGAGCCGGCCGCCGCCGCGGCCGGCCTCCTTTCCCCTCTTTCTACTTCAATTTCTCTCCTCTCTCTCTTTTTCTCTGCTGCTCCCGCGTGGAATTCTCGCGCCGGCGACGATTCCGGCAAATTGGGGCCGGTCCGGCCGCCGTTGGCCGGACCAGAGCCGGCCGCCGCCGCGGCCGGCCTCCCCTCTCTCTCCCTCTCCTTATTTTCACTCTCTTCTCCCTCACGTCCGCGCGGCACGTCTTTGTGCCGGCGGCACGGCCGGCCACCTTGGCCGGCCGGACCTCCACCGGACGCACGCCCGGCGCCGGTGGAGGCGACAGGCCAAGCTCGGGCCCGGCGAGGCGGCGAGCACGCCGCCGGGCCCGAACCAACCGGCGGAACCGGTTCGGTTTCGCCACCGCGCGAGAGAAGGCCAATTGGCCCTCTCTCTCTCTCTCTCTCCACCACCACCCCGCCGGACACCTCCCCCGGCGCCGGCGGGGTCGCCGGCCAAGGCTCAGGCCCGGCGCGGCGCGAGCACGCCGCCGGGCCTGAACCAGGGGATCGGGCCTCTCGCATCCTCTGTCTCCCTCTGTGTCTCTCTATCTCACGCTCTCTCTCTCTCTCTCATCTCTCTCTCTCTCTCTCTCTCTCTCTCATCTCTCTCTCTCTCGTTCTCTCTCTCTCGGCTACCTCCATCTCAGGCTCTCTCTGTCTCCATGTCTCTCTCTCTCTCTCTCTCTCTCTCTGCTCTCTCTCTCTCTCTCTCTCTCTCTGGTAGGGAATTACCTGATAGATGAAGTGCGCCCGCTTGAAGGAAGGGTCTCATCCTCTCCTATTTAATCATCCGAGCAGTGCCTTGGATCGGGGTTTCCCGAAAGGCTAAACGCTTCGCCTGGAGCGAAACGTTAGTCCGGGGAACCCAAAAGTCAGAGCTTGGTTCATCTGAACCAGGTTCATCTGAACCAGGTTCATCTGAACCAAATCTGGTTCGTTTGAACCGGGTATTACATCCTCCCCTCCTTATAAAAATTTCGGCCTCGAAATTTGATATACATCCAAAATACAAATCCACATTTTCTATCTAATAATCAGCTAAATTTCATTCAAAAGTCACCGTCATCGATACATCGTTGATCTGTAATAAGATACAATAATTGTGGATGTTTCTTTTTCATTTTCTCCTTAGGCTCCCAGATAATGTCCCTCTCAAAATAATTACTCCGCTGAACTTTGACATAAGGAATACTACACTATCTCAGAACTTAATCCTTGGGTCCACAATGTGCACAAAATGATCTTCATAGGTCAATTCTTTCTTAAACTAAATTGGTTCAAGTTCTAACACATAACAAGGTTTGAAATACACCTCCTCAGTCATAAAGATATGAAACACATTGAACACCCCAAAGAGTAATGAAGACAGTGCTAAGCTATAAGCCACCTCCTATTCCTTGATCAAAATCTCAAATGGCCCAATAAATTGAGGACTCAATTCACCTCTAAACACAAATCTCATCACGTCATTAGTTAGTAAAATTTCCAAATGATCTTCAACCTGAAATTTTAAATCTTTCTTTTTGACATCAACATAACTGCTTTAATTAGCGATACTTTCATAGTTGCTAAACCAGCTCAGTCCAAAATTTCTCTCTCTCACCTCATCTCAATATGAAGGGAATCTACACCTTATATCATAGACAATTAAATGAATCCATTTGAATGTTGGCTTGGTAATCAAAAATAAGCAATTTCACTAAGGGTAAGAAGCTATACCAAGCACTTTCTAAATCCATCACACAGGTTCGCAGTATATCATCAAAATCTAATTGGTTCATGCAGATTGTCCATCTATTTGAGGGTGGAAGGCTGGACAGAAATTCAGCTTAATCCACTAAGCCTTATGAGAACATCATCGAATTAGAAGAGTGAGACAAATGGGTTCAGACTCAATTTACAGTTTACCATTAAACCAAAAACAAATATTAACATTTAATCCACTAAAATTTCATCCTCGAAATTAAATGTCCACAAATTTTGTACCATTAAAGATACTCACTAGCAAACTTTTATTTCATTCCAAGTACCCAAATGACATGTCCAA
This sequence comes from Calamus simplicifolius, assembly GCA_900491605.1. NCBI lineage: Eukaryota > Viridiplantae > Streptophyta > Magnoliopsida > Arecales > Arecaceae > Calamus > Calamus simplicifolius. The sequence goes on along the minus strand of UESW01001389.1, from coordinate 418,744 downwards.
CTTTCAAATTAATTTAATCTTTCTACCAAATAAAATTGAATTCCTTAAGAAGTATTTCTTTCCTGTCATTTTTTTTTTTTTTTTTACCTTAACTTCTCACAACACAATCATCATAAATATCATAGAGTCCATCACATGTATTATGTCATCCATTCTTAAGGTTAGTAACACATCAGGTATTCTTAATTCCTCGATAAGACATTCTAAATTCTTGTAAATTAGATATAAGATAGTTTTCTTCCAATGCTCTCTCAACTCATAAATAGTTGAATGTGCCATTAATCATTACGACACTTATTTCAATCATCATAACATACTTGGTTTCACTCTTGAATACTTCAAGCTAACATCAATGAACATTATGCCAATCATTTAGGATATCTTTCATAATTATCATAATCAACTAATTTAATTTCTTTGAATAATAGTGCCATCATTAATCATCAGTATGATTAATTTATCTCCTTCATATTTATCAATAATACCACCATAACCAATCAATTTCTCTTGAATAGGTCAGTATATCCTCAATAAATAATGCAATTTAAATGATTCAAATTCTTGAATCGATTATTTCGTTACCAATGATTATCAAAATCATCTATAGATTATGCAATGTCTCATGCCATAACATGACCAACTAATTTAAACCCTTCAAATATCTCAAAGTGACTTCACTAATCTAGCTCAGATGGATACAAGACTTATAAGGTCAATAAAGATTGAAAATGCACTTACCATCCGAAAGACATAATTGAAAATTATAGTAATCTCTCTATGACTTGAAAGTGATAATAGATGTACCCTTAACCATAATCCATAACTGATAATAATCAAAATAAAATCATCTCCCTCCTATTTTCTTAACAATAATTATGCCACTTATGGATGATTGATAATTTATCCATCCTGGAGAAAGATATCTACTTAGGAACTATGAAGAAAGGTACAATAAGTATGCACGATAATTAATGAATAGATATCTTGATTTAGAAATCTATTAAAGATGAAAATCCCCATGAAATTCTTTATCAGTGGAGTTTATCTTATTCTCATTATTGCTAAAATCTTTCACTTTCTACCATCAAAATATTTGATCATTTATAGCCAAAATCAGTTCTAAAGATTAATAGAGTCTACTGCTCTCAAAAACTTAAACAGTAATTGTCTCAGAATTTAAAATTTTATATCTTCCTAAATGGTCCATCAAGATATAATATGCAGTCAACTATTTCATTAGCATCAATATCAACCATCTCCATATCTAGCAAATTAACAATCAGTTTTGAACATGCAATATCCATAATAAAAGTTCTCTTAGTAAAATTCACTATATATACTTATCCATCCAGACTCAAATTCAAAAGTACTCAATTCAAAAATATGTAATTAACTATTTCATTCCCAAAATATCATCAATATTAATCATCCCTATAACCAGCAGATTAGCTCATAATCTTAAACTTACAATATCAACAATGTAAGTTCTACAAATAAAAATTCATTATATACATCCACATTCAAATTTAGATTTACTAACTCCAAATCCATATATCAACTCAATTGCAATATGAACATAATGATGTTATCTTAGTCATATTAGTCATCAATTGCAATTTTCCACTACTATGTTTATTCCATATATTCATCTATCTTTTATTGCATATCCAATTAAAATTTCATCTCCCATATTATTTAAAGGTCTGAAACTGCTACGAATCATTTCCAACAAGTTTGATGGAGCTAAAACCTCTAGAAGCCCCTTGACCTCCCCACTGGTCAAGGCTACCAGCCAGGGAGCCCACATAATATCATTGGCTTGCGATGGTTCATTCTTAATTCCTATCAAATTTGTAATTCAATTGATAAACTTTAAATTTCAAGCTTCCAAAGCATAATTCATGAAATTCCTTGAAAGTCATAATTGTCTCAATATCATCCTAGTATTTTGCCTAGAGTGTCAGCATATGTCCCTAAGATCATAACCTGGGTCCTGTGGGTTATGGGCCCACCAACTCTGATGCTGCATGTCCTGCATAGACATAAGAGAGCTTGAAGCATCGGACTGGAATCGCTGGTGGGTTGGCAGGGGCCATACCTCCAGTAGTTCCTTAACCCACCGGCTGATCAGCATTACCGGCCAGAGAGTCCTGTTGGCTCCTAGTACTAACTGCATCATAAAGTGTCAGGTGTCTCTACGGTCATGTCAATATGTTGTGTCCCTAGGGTCATAAATCATGTCAATATGTCCGTGTCCCTAGGGTCATAACCTGAGCTCTGATACCATAAAAGCTGTCACGCCCCAGACCCAAAATTTTTGAGCTAGGGTGACAACCCGCCGCGTGCCGGGCACGCAAGGCGTCTTAAAATCTTGATATACGATTCAATGGCAATAAATATGAAAACTAACCATAATACAAATGATAGTTATAAGTTTTGGGTATCAAACCCTACATCCAAGTCATGCTAATAAAGTTGGGCTACAACAAGCCCTACACACAAACATAATAGGATTACACCAATGCAATGGTTCTTATTTTATTTATTAGAAGCTCCATCAACTCCATATCCATCATCAACCCTGAGGCTCTGAAAAACATTGTGAAGGTTTAATGAGTTTACACTCAATAAGTAAGCCTATTATACAATCATATTTATATTTAACATGCTATCAACATATGCATTTGTCAACTTAACATAAATTGAACATTTGATAAGCATCAGAATATGCACTCTAGCAAACTCACTGTTTATGTAATTATAGATTTCCTATGTGTCCCACGGCCCTGCAATACCTCAATCAGAGCACATCCTCCAGATGCGTGGCCATCAACATCCACAGAACACATTGTACGATGTGTGGGGCCATACCATAACAGAACACACTCTACGATGTATGTGGCCATAAAAATCATACAGAACACATTGTAAGACATGTGGGCCATACCATAACAGAACACACTCTCAGTGTGTGAGGCCATAAAAATCATACAGAACATGTCTACAATATGTGGGGCCATATCATAACAGAATACATCTCCAGTGTGTGTGGCCATAAAAATCATAACAGAACACATCTACAATGTGTGGGGCCATAGTAAAGGAGAACCGCGGCGACACATATAAATCTATTTAACATTTTCATCACATGTGCATCATGCATCTGTATCTCACAATATCTCACAGTGGTTTGCACAGTACAAGGAAATGCATATAATCACCTCAATATAAACATACATCACAATTCTGGCATATACATCAATAAATCATTTCTTACCAATCATATAATCATATAATTGTTCATTTGAAATCCACAGTTCCATGCTACATAGACAATTCAGTTAATTTATAAAAATGCATGCAAACTGTATATACTCAATTTATTAATTAAACAATTAAATTGCATAATAGTCTTACTTACCTCCTACGCAAAATCCAAATGATGAACCAACTAATCAGATGTCTGGGCACCTACAGGATCAATGTACATAATTAATTCACTGAAATCTAATTAATAAATGACCCTTAAGACCCTACCCAGACTAGTTCACGGGCCCAACTTCGGGCTCGAATATCTCCCACTATACACACCCAATTGGGGAAGTAAAAATACCCCAAGAAACTAGAATTCACCCAGATTCTAGCCATATAATTTTTTGCTAATCCCGCCCGTTACGGGCCCAAAAACCGCCCCAAAACTTCCCTGCACGGCCCAAAAGGCCCAACCAGGCCGGCCCAGCCGGCCCAATCCCCCCGCTCCCTGTTTCGCCCGAAACAGGGACAGCTCCGGCCGGCGGCCAGGGCCGCCGCCGGCCTAATTCCGTCCGGCCCGGCCACCGGAGGCCGGGCCGGAGCCGGCCGCCGCGGCCGGCCTCCTTTCCCCTCTTTCTCTTCAATTTCTCTCCTTCTCTCTTTTTCTCTCCGCTGCTCCCGCGTGGAATTCGTGCCGGCATGATTCCGGCAATTGGGGCCGGTCCGGCCGCCGTTGGCCGGACCAGAGCCGGCCGCCGCCGCGGCCGGCCTCCCCTCTCTCTCCCTCCCTTTTTTCTCTCTTCTCCCTCACGTCCGCGCGGCACGGTGCCGGCGGCACGGCCGGCCACCTTGGCCGGCCGGACCTCCACCGGACGCACGCCCGGCGCCGGTGGAGGCGACAGGCCAAAGCTCGGGCCCGGCGAGGCGGCGAGCACGCCGCCGGGCCCGAACCAACCGGCGGAAGTTCCGCCACCGCGCGAGAGAAGGGCCAATTGGCCCTCTCTCTCTCTCTCTCTCCACCACCACCCCGGACGCCTCCCCCGGCGCCGGCGGGTCGCCGGCCAAAGGCTCAGGCCCGGCGAGGCGGCGAGCACGCCGCCGGGCCTGAACCAAGGGGATCGGCCATACCAATCTTTCCGCCTCT
>UESW01001389.1:381328-409495 GCA_900491605.1 Calamus simplicifolius | reverse complement strand
CATCTCAATGTGCCACCAGATTCGGATCGTCGCCACTCTCCCTCTTTTCTGCACCTGCTACCACCTGACTCCGGGGAGGAAATCAGAGTGGCCCTACATCGGGCCCCTGGAGATCCTTCAACGTTATCGCGGATAAGCCCTCTTCCATCAAGGGGTGGAAGAGTTGGTTTGTTATCGCGGAGGGAAACGTCGGTTCCGACTTCCTCGGAAATGGGGGAATGTTGCAAGGGATGCGGAGACGCATCCGGCTTGTCGGCGTAGGAGGAGAAGGACTTGGACGTCCTCCGTAACGGACAGGTATTTTCAGCTAACAATCTGCTATCGGAGGGGGCCCTCTTCGCAGCCGGGCTTAGCCCCGGGATTCGCAAGGTGAGTCTTTTTTGTGCTGTGCATTTTTCTCGATTAGTGTGCATGGACCTGAGCATGTGTGCTCTGATGTGGTAGCCGCAAGGTCGGCGTTGTCGAACCTTTCCAAGAGGAAGAGAGGAAAGCGCCAGGGGAAGGGAGCGGCGCGGATAGTGGCTGGCCCGAAAAAAGGGCTCGTACTTCCGCAAGAAGCCCGCCGGGAGCTAGGGCAGTCGTGGCGGAAGCGCCTGGGGCGAAGGAGAGCCCGGGGAGAGCGGTTATGGCCTCCGACCCTCTCGTGCTGGAGATTTCAGATAGCTCGGATGAAGCTCCGTTGGCTCGCCAGACTGCGTCCCCCTGAAAGAGGAGACGGCAGCGGATCCGACGGAGGCGGCCATCTCGATGGGGCCATTGTCCCCGCGGGATCACCACCGGCCCCAGCGGGAGAGGGGGGGAGACGGCCATAGCTGAGGGAGTTAAGGGGGAGCCCCTACTTGGTTTATCTGTCGGGGAGTCTAGTAGTAGTGAGGTCGGGCCGCCCTCGATGGGTCGAGAGGCGGGTTAGGCCGAGGCTTCAGGGGAGCCTGCGGAGGAGACGCATGTGACGATAACCGAGAAGGATGCGTCGGAGGAGGGAGCGCGGCTAGGTGAGAGTCCCGCAATCGGGGCCCCCTCGAAGAAGATTTTGGGAAAGCTGGCACTTGGGCTGGCTGAATATCTGAAGAAACCCAAGCCAGGGTCTTGGTAGAGGAGGCTGGGAGGTTGAAGGCCTCTCAGGCAAAGGCCACCCAGGCCAGTCCTTCAGGCGGGGTTGGCCCATTCGGCAGCTCGAACGCTAGTATTGAGGAGGCATTCTCTGCCATGATAAGATCGGCCCTGTATCCAGGTGCAGATCCTGCGGCGGACAAGTTTGCCGACCTGGGGTGGTCGACGCTACGTTCGGGCAGCAAGGCACGGCAGAGGGCATTCATCTCTTCCCGATATCGACAACACGACCTTGATGAGGATGACCCGGGCCTACGCATCGCGGGTAAGTTGTCAATCCCGAGTAGGGGTTTACTCTGGTTGACTTGACCTTCATGTATTCACTTTTTGTGTCGTAGAGTGTTTTGCTTTCTAGGGCGATATGTTGGCATCTGAGTTTGGCGACTGGGGCCAGTGTTCAAGCCAGGAGGGATAATGTCGAGCTCCGGTCACGATTGACGGTGTCGAGAAGTTCGAGGAGCTCATGACAATCAGCGATAGGAATTTACAGGGGATAAGGGCGGCATATCAGGCTGCCGTGGACGAGGTGTCCAAGCAAAAGCGCAGAGTAAAGGAGCTGCAGGGACTCCTGGCGAAGAGCGATGACGCGTGCCTGGAGTTGGCCAGGGTTGAGTCAAAACACTCCGCGGAGGTGGTGGCGATGCGGCTGGAACACGGCGAAAGTATGAGTCGGTTGGGAAGAGAGGCCGACGATGAAAGAAGGCGTTTGGCGAGGATGCTCGGCGAAGTGGAGGAGAAATTGAAACGACGTGATGGCGAAATCGCCCATTGAAGGAGGGTGCTAGGTGGGACCAGGGGACGATAGCTCGGGTGAGCGACGAGTTATCCCAAGCCCGAAGGGATGTTGAAGCCAGACAGCTGAAGATCAGCACTCTGCAGGAGAGGGTTGAGCTGATAGGGGCTGACAGGACGAGAGCCAGGAGCGAGGCAGAAGAGATGGCCAAAAGGTTAGCCAGGCGAGAGGGGGAGGTACGCTCTTATTTTACCCTTTTGTTTTTCCTACTGGGTTCTCGCAATGCCGATTTGATTTTGAATTTTTCAGATGGCGAAGATGGAGTCAGAGGTTCGGGCTCTTCAAGGTGAGCTCGCGTCCACTCGCAATAGGAGCTCAGAGCTCGAGACGCGGGCTAGCGAGCTCGAGGAGCAAAACGTCATCCTGAAGGCCCAGGTGATTGAGGCTGAGAAACAGATGGCGGAGGCCAAGACGCAGCATGCCATACTCAGGGGGAGGCAAGACGCTATCAGCGTTGACGCCTTCCATCATGGGAAGGAGGAGTGCAAACAGCAGATTCTCAGCGAGCACCCGAAATGGGATCTTTCTTTCCTGAGTGCTGAAGATCCCAAAGATGGTGAGTCCGAGGAAGAAGATGAAGACGAATACGTTGATGTTTCCGACGCCGAGCCTGGCGGCGCCCCTGGTCCCAGCGAAGCTGTAGCCTCTGATGGACGGTCGCAAACTGCCGCAGAGGGGCGAGAATATCAGAGAAGGGCGAATCTAGCCATGCTTCGTAGGTGCCACTGAGGGTTCCTCCAAAGCTGGCGCGGCTCCCGATCCTTAGGGGCCATTCGTGTATTTCATCTTTTAAACATTTGTTTAACGTTTCATAGTGAAAGAACTTCCTGTTTCCACTTGAGCATTTTCTCGCGTGACTTCGCTGTCGCTTAGTCTCGCCTCGATCGGCTTGTGGCTCCCGATGCTCTTGGGTCATCTTTATTCCGAGATTGGGAAAGTGTGTTGGCTTGTACCAATGGGTGAAGCAGGTCGGTTAAGACCAATGAGCACAGTAGGTCGGCTTGGGCCGACAGGCAAAATAGGTCAGCTGGGGCCGACAGACAAGATAGGTCGGCTATGGCCGACAGGCAAAATAGGTCGGCTGGGGCCAACGAAAAATAGGTCGGCTGGGGCCGACAGAAAAATAGGTCGGCTGGGCCGACATGCAAAGTAGGTCGGCTGGGGCCGACGAAAAAGGTAGGTCGGTTGGGGCCGACGGAGAAATAGGTCGGCTGGGCCGACAGGAAATAGGTTGGCTGAGGCTGACAGAAAAATAGGTCGGCGCGCTTTCTGCTATTCTGTCTGTGCCCTGCTGTTCCGCAGGTGATTCGGTTTTTATTTCACCAGAATCGATGATACGGCGCAGTGGGGGGCATAAAGCTGCATCGAAGCTTTCCGGAAGGTGCTCTTTTCCCATGCGGATCACTTTGCCGTGCACGCAACCGCTCACCATTGGAGGACGTCACTTTCGAAGGACGATACTCTGAGCCTGCCAGTTTTCAAAGCGTCAGTGGATGATTTCCTGCATTTAATGACCGTGATTCGGGATCAGGAAAGGATCTCCGCACACGTCCCAAAAGGCGGTGGGCTTGGTGCGCAGCGGGGTGCTGTGTTCATCCTGAGGGACCACGTGGAGGCGTGGGCCAGGTGTTTGAATCTCAGGGACTTTTAGCTTTGATAGCTTGTTCCCGGATTTTTCCTGCCTATAAAAAGGGGAGAAAGGGGTCATGTTCAGTTATCCCCAAAGTGCATTTTTCCTTAGAGCTTCTATTATGCTCATTTCTCTGCTGCCACGAGTGGGAGGATCAAGCTTTCCTCTCATAGGCTCCTTGCCGCCGGATAGCTGGGGCGACTGGGGAGCTGCCGAAGAACGGCTCGCCTTAGGGGATGGGTCGGAGATCATATGGAGAGCGCACAAGAGGGGCGCAGAGATCATACGGAGAGCGCACATATGCACTTTCTATGTGATCTTTGCGGCTCGCTACGGGGGGCTTACGGCAGGAAGCATATCGACACCCCCGTAGCACGCACACTCTCCCTATTTCGCTGGCTTGGGTTCCCGTCCCTTCTCTGAGGGGAATCCTTGCCACGGGAGGGAGAATATGGGAGCAACCAGGGTCGGATGGTCCCCGATTCCCTCGGTTGGGCGGCGGCCTGCGATCCAGCACCTCCTCCTAGGGGAGCGGGCTGGGTTGTCCGAATCCTCAGAATCAGCATCCACGGGCCATGCCCCTTTTGGATCTTTTAATTCATCCGGGGCCATGGAGGGTCAGCTTTATCATTCGCTCAGGCGGGCTGACCGTTTCGTGGTTTGCATGATTTGTCGATCGGACGTCGGAACATCACAGTTGTCTAGGTCTGCTTTGGAGCAGTTGCCCGAGTTTTGTATTTGCCTTTATTTTATGCATTTCAATGCTCTTGTAACGCCTGCGAGGCATTTGTAACTGATCTCGGTCGGCAATAAAGAGAGTTATATTCTGTTTCTCAATCTCTATCTTTTCTTGTGCCGATCTTGTGTTATTGTGTTTGTGGGGTACAAATGCGTTCCGCTCGTCCTTAGACGAGGGTCTCATGCCGTCCAACTAATCGAGGTTCGTGTGTGGCGGTTCAGGGATCGTTCGGCGAAGCATGCTCCTTACTTGGTCAGAAGCCCGATATTTTGTGCTTCGCTTTTACCGGGGCTCGGTTTATCGGGGGTCGGCCTTGGCCGAAGTTCAGGGAATCCGTACTTTTTCTCGTCGTGGTTCAGGGAACTTGTCACTCGGGTCAGCCGAGTTTCGAAGGTATTTGTCTTGGCCCTGCCAAGGCGGAGATTTTGTAGCTCGGCCCTGCCGAGGTTTGGAGAACATTTTACTTGGCCCTGCCAAGGTTCGGAGAGTAGCTTGGCCCTGCCGAGGTTTGGAGAATATTTACTTGGCCCTACCAAGGTTCGGAGATTTGTAGCTCGGCCCTGCCGAGGTTTACAGGTTCGGAGACTCGGCCCTGCAGAGGTTTTTTTACTTGGCCCTGCCAAGGTTCGGAGAAGCTCGGCCCTGCCGAGGTTTGGAGGGCCCTGCCAAGGTCTCGGCCCTGCCGAGGTTCTTGGAAGGTTCTCGGCCCTGCCGAGGTTTGGAGAACATTTTTACTTGGCCCTGCCAAGGTTCGGAGAGTAGCTCGGCCCGAGGTTCGGCCCTTCGCTCGGCCCTGCCGAGGTTTGGAGAACGGCCCTGCCAAGGTTCGGAAATTCTGTAGCTCGGCCCTGCCGAGGTTCGGAGATTCAGGCTCAAGGGAGCGATTCACTTGTCATTGCGGGCCACAGCGTTAGGTCCATGGCGCTTGATAAGGGGTGCCAGAGCGGAACGGGCGGTATATGGTCGCGCTCTTATTGGTGACACCACTCTTCCCGAGGGGACAGGTTATTGGCCGAATGTTGGACTTCCGCGTTTCCCGAAAAAGAGACCAGTATTAAGAGGCTCGGGGAAGCGCCGAATGCATTTATTGCGAGGGCCGATAGATCGGAAAATGTTTGCTTGGGGAATTCCCGAACAACCCGTTCGCGCTTACCGATCTCGCTCGGGATGGGGCGCGACACTCGGATTTCGCAAGCATTGAAACGGCGACACGTGGCAAGCTCTTATGGGTCGGTGGTTACGCGCGACTGATAGAGATACCTGCCTGACGAGTATAAATATGACCGAGGGGCATTGGTTTCGGTCATCCCTCGGTTTAAGTTCAGGAAAAATGGCCTCTCCAGGGCGATCGTCGGTTGGGTCGCGTTCCTCGCTTGACAGCCTACCGCGTTCGGAGGGGAGGCGCACCTCCATCACTGTTGACGGAGAAAGCCTAGCGTTGGCCTTTGCGAATAACGAGCAGCTCGCGAGGATCGCCGAGGAATACTTGGACGTGTCGGTCAGGGAGGCGGAGGCCTCACGCCGGTTAATGGACCGGCAGAGGGAGGAGATCGCGTCCTTCGTCAGCAGGTGGCTGACCTGACGGAGCGCCTGGAGGAGCTGCTAGCCTCCGGGAGTGACTCCGAATTTTGATTCAGGGCCTCCCCTTGTTTTTTTTTTTTCTGCCTCTCTGTGATCCTCTCTTTTTATAAATGAAAGATGGATCTTATTTCTGAAGTCCCTTCTTCAAGAGTTTATGGCCTTGATCCATGTGATGAACCAGGGTGTTGGCGTGGCTCCGTCGTTCTTGCGCGTCTGACATAGGCTTTGAACGATGGGTTATCGGGGCGTTACCCAAAGGTTTTCAGCAGCAGAGAGGGGAATCCCCTAGCTCTGCTTGGGGCCTTTGGCCGATTACGTGGGGCTCAACGGCCTCAAGAGGGGGTTCGCCAATGGTGGCTTCTTTTTGTGCGTCTACGGTTTTTCAACGCGTTCATTTTTTAAACCGGACGAAGTCCTTCGGGGACTATTTGGGGGTCGCCCGGCTTAGGTCGGGGCTTGTGCACTCCGGCTTTTACCCTGGATTCCAGTCTGAAATGATTTTTCCTGGCCTTACCATGGCTCGGAGGATTCGTTGCTCGGCCCTGCCGAGGTTCGGAGAATATTTTACTTGGCCCTGCCAAGGTTCGGAGATTTGTTGCTCGGCCCTGCCGAGGTTCGGAGAATATTTTACTTGGCCCTGCCAAGGTTCGGAGATTTGTTGCTCGGCCCTGCCGAGGTTCGGAGAAATATTTTACTTGGCCCTGCCAAGGTTCGGAGATTTGTTGCTCGGCCCTGCCGAGGTTCGGAGAAATATTTTACTTGGCCCTGCCAAGGTTCGGAGATTTGTTGCTCGGCCCTGCCGAGGTTCGGAGAATATTTTACTTGGCCCTGCCAAGGTTCGGAGATTTGTTGCTCGGCCCTGAGGTTCGGAGATTTGTTGCTCGGCCCTGCCGAGGTTCGGAGAATATTTTACTTGGCCCTGCCAAGGTTCGGAGATTTGTTGCTCGGCCCTGCCGAGGTTCGGAGAAATATTTTACTTGGCCCTGCCAAGGTTCGGAGATTTGTTGCTCGGCCCTGCCGAGGTTCGGAGAAATATTTTACTTGGCCCTGCCAAGGTTCGGAGATTTGTTGCTCGGCCCTGCCGAGGTTCGGAGAAATATTTTACTTGGCCCTGCCAAGGTTCGGAGATTTTCCTGTTCAAGCAGATAGCTCGGTTGTGCCGAGGATTGGTAAGCAGCATCTATTTCTTTTTGCAATTTATGGCAATATAGTGCATAATGATTCACATTTTGAGGAAAATAGAGGAACTGGAGGCATGCGAAGGTAAGAGGACATACCCTATTGATAATATTTGCGGAGGTTGTCCGAGTTCCACGTTCGGGGAACGGATTTCCCTTCGAGATCCTGCAGCTTGTAGGTTCCTGGTCCAATGATCTCCGTGACTTGGTACGGGCCCTCCCAGTTCGGCGCCAGCTTTCCTTGCTCCAGCGGTTTGGAAACAGAGGCCTTTCGGAGGACAAGGTCGCCGGGCAGGAAGGTTTCCCCTTGACTCTGGAGGCATGGTACCGGGCCACCCTCTGTTGATAGGCGGCCGTCTGATTCGGGCCTTCTCTCTGACTTCCTCCACCAAGTCGAGGTTGGTGCGGAGTTGCTCGTTGCTGGCTTCCTCCGAGTAGCTCTCCACCCGCAATGATGGGAGGCCGACTTCCACAGGGATGACGGCCTCCGTACCGAAAGCCATTCGGAATGGGGTCTCGCCCGTCGGGATTCTCGGGGTGGTGCGGTAGGCCCATAAGACATGGTGCAGCTCATCCGCCCACCTGCCTTGGGCTCTGGAGAGGCGAGCTTTGATTCCCTGGAGGAGGGTCCTGTTGGTTACTTCGGCCGCTCCGTTGGCTTGTGGGTGCCCGACCGAAGTAAGGTGGTGACGGATTCCATGCTCTTCGCAGAATTGGCGGAATTTGGAGTTGTCGAACTGCTTGCCGTTATCGGTGATTATGGTGTGGGGAGGCCGAACGGCAGATGATGGACCTCCACACAAAGTCTCTGGCCCGTGCTTCGGTGATTTGGCAACGCTTCCGCTTCGACCCATTTGGTGAAGTAGTCGATGGCGACAAATAAGAATTTTCGCTGTCCTGTCGCAAGCGGGAATGGGCCGAGGATGTCCATCCCCCATTTGGCAAAGGGCCAAGCGGAGGATATGGAAACTAGCTCGGCGGAAGGGAGCCTTTGGATGCTTGAATGCCTCTGGCAGGCGTCACAGGCTCGGACTAGATCGTCCGCATCTTTCTGCATGGTCGGCCAGTAATAGCCTTGCCGTAGCACCTTGTGGCATAGGGACCGGCTTCCCAGATGGTTGCCGCAGATCCCTTCATGTACCTCCGTAGAGCATAGTCCGCTTCGGATGGGCGAAGGCATCTGAGCAGCGGCATGAAAAAGACCGCTTGTAAAGCTGGTTGTCAATCAATACATAGTGGGTGGCCTGCAGCTTCAATTTCCTGGCCTCCTTCGGTCGGACGGGAGCGACCCTTCTTTGAGATATTTGAGGATAGGGTCGAACCAGGATGGTTCGGCCTCGATTTGCATCACCCGGTCGGCTTCCGTGATGCTCGGCTTCTCCAGAGTCTCCAGATGGAATTTTTGTTCAGCATCCATTGTCTCCGTGGTTGCCAATCGGGAGAGTAGGTCGGCACGGGCGTTTTCCGATCTGGGAATTTGAATAATTTCAAACTCGAAAAATGAGGAAGTAGGCCGCGCACCTCTTGGAGATATCGAATCATATTGGGTTCTCGGGCTTCAAACTCTCCCCGCACATGGCCGGCCACCAGCTGAGAGTCGGTGAAGGCGCTAGCTTTCCACCTTCAGGTTGCGGGCGATCCGGAGACCGGCTAACAGGGCTTCGTACTCGGCTTCGTTGTTGGAAGCCGGGAAGGAGAATCGGACGCCATATTCGAAGATCATCCCCTCCGGGCTGGTGAGAACCAGACCCGCACCGGAGTGATGGGCGTTGGACGACCCATCGACGTGAAGGAGCCACCGAGCTCAGGCTTTGGTCTTCGGGAGTCTGGGGTAGAGCCGTCCTCCGGGATGGTGCACTCGAGGAGGAAGTCGGCCAGCACTTGGGCTTTGATGGCTGGGCGAGGTTGAAAATGTATGTCATGCTCGCTTAGTTCGACGGCCCATTTGGTCATTCCTCCCCGATGTTTCTGGACGGTGGACCACCGCCTTGATGGGTTGATCGGTCAGGACCGTCACTGAATGTGCTTGGAAATATGGTCGCAGCTTCCGGACTGAGGTGATCAAGGCCAGCACCATCTTTTCAATCCTGGTGTACCTGTCTCCGCATCGCGGAGCAGCCTACTCACATAGTAGATCGGCTTTGGATTTGCCTTCTTCTTGACTAGCACCGAACAAACTGCTCCTCCGAAACGGCCAGGTACAAAAATAGGTCTCTCCCTGGGACGGACTACTGAGAAGTGGAGGCGAGCCGAGGTACTTCTTGAGATCTTGAAATGATTTTGGCATTCGGGAGTCCACTGGAAATTTTTGGCCGATCGGAGAGTTTTGAAGAAGGGGAGGCATCTCTCGGCCGACCGAGCCACGAAGCGGTTAAGGGCCGCTATCCTCCCGGTTAGGCGCTGGACCTCTTTACGATGGGGGCGCCATTTGTTGGAGAGCTTGAATCTTCTGGGGTTAGCTTCGATACCTCGCTGGGAGACCATGAAGCCGAGGAACTTCCCGAATTGACGCCGAAGGCGCACTTGGTTGGGTTGAGCTTCATCCCATACTTGCGCAGCGTGGCAAAGCTCTCCGCGAGGTCCTCAACATGCCGCAGCGCTTCCTTGCTTTTGACCAGCATGTCATCCACGTACACCTCCATGTTCCGGCCGATTTGCTCCTTGAACACCTTGTTGACCAGCCGCTGGTAGGTCGCTCCTGCATTTTTAAGACCGAAAGGCATAACTCGGTAACAGTAGGTACCTCGGTCGGTTATGAAGGCGGTCTTTTCTTCATCTTCGGGGGCCATCCGGATCTGATTGTAGCCCGAATAGGCATCCATGAATGACAGCATTTGGTGGCCTGAGGTGGCATCCACGAGCTGGTCGATCCGAGGGAGGGGGAAGCTGTCCTTCGGGCAGGCCTTGTTGAGGTCGGTGAAGTCGATGCAGATCCTCCATTTGCCATTCGACTTCTTCACCATGACGACATTTGACAGCCAGTTCGGGTAATTTACCTCTCGGACAAAGTTGGCCTTTGATGAGTTTGTCGACCTCTTCTTCAATGGCCTTTTGCCGCTCTGGGGCGAAGCTTCTCTTTTCTGCTTAACAGGCCTGTGCATCTCGTCCACATTGAGACGATGGACGAGGACCTCGGGGCTAATTCCTGGCATGTCGGAGGCGGTCCAGGCGAAGATGTCCGCGTTGCTTTGGAGGAATCTGATCAGCTGCGACGAGGCTCTCCTTCGAGCAGCGACCCGATCCTTTGTGGTTCGGTCGGGCCGAGCTTCGTCCAGCGGTACTTCCTCCAATTCTTCTGCCGGTTCTCCCCGTTGTTCGGCGAAGTCTTCGCGAGCGTCTAGCCCGTCAACTTCGGGCATTCTGGACTGAAGGCTCGTGACAAACATTGCCGAGCCATGGCTTGACTTCCCCGAACCACTCCAACTCCTTGCTCGGTGGGGAACTTCATAGACAGATGCGGGATGGACAACCCTTGAGGGACATCAAGCCGGGCCTGCCGAATATGGCATTATATGGGGACCTGAGGTCGGTCACTAGGAAGTCGGTCTGTACAACGGTTACAAGGGGCCAGGTTCCTGCGCGGACCGTCAGGGTGACGATTCCTTCTGGGATGATGACGTCGCCGGTGAATCCCATCAGGGTGGAATCCACGGCTCGAAGGTTTTCCATGAGCAATTTCATCCTGGCAAACACACCGAGGTACAAAACGTTTACCGAGCTTCCACTATCAACCAGGATTCGGCTTACATCATAATTGTTCAAATTAAGGGATACAACAAGTGCGTCATCATGGGGGAGCTGTATCCCAAGAAGATCATCATCAGAAAAGGAGAGCTCGCCCGTGCGCCTTCTTTGGCACCGGTGCATCACCGCCGCCCGGAGCTCGATCCGCCGGCCTCTTCAATCATGTTGATGCGGCCAACCACGGCGGATTTGGTGGAGGAGGAGGTTGTGGGAGCTCGGGCTGGCGATCACCTCCTTGTTGCTGTGGCTCGGGTGCCCTTCTGAACTGGTCCAGCCGTCCCCGCCGAATCAGTCTCTCGATCTCGTTCTTCAGCTGCCAGCATTCTTCAGTGTCATGGCCATGCTCCCTATGGTAGCGGCAGTACTTGGCGGGATCTCTTCGGGTCGGGTTCCCTCGGAGAGGTACTGGTCGGGGAAGC
Organism: Calamus simplicifolius; assembly: GCA_900491605.1. Taxonomy (NCBI): domain Eukaryota; kingdom Viridiplantae; phylum Streptophyta; class Magnoliopsida; order Arecales; family Arecaceae; genus Calamus; species Calamus simplicifolius. The sequence goes on along the minus strand of UESW01001389.1, from coordinate 398,301 downwards.
TGGCGCTCTATCTCCATGAGGATTTGCGCCCGGGGCACAGTCAACGGAGTGTAGCGATCGAATCGCCTGGGAGGACTCCGGGAGCGATTCCTTGGCGGCAGCGGAGGGACTCTTGGCGGCGAGGTGGACTTGGCCGACGGACAGGGCGGTGTCTGTCGGGAACTTTGGGCTCTTGCTTCTTTGCGTGCTCAGCGCGGGCCATCTCCGCGACTCCTCGACCCGAGCGTATTTGTCCGCAAGGGCCATCATATCAGACAGACATGGGGGGTAGCTGACTTCCATTGCCAAATAGAAGTCGCTCTCCTTGAAACTCCCCCCGCTAGGGCGGACATGGCCACCTCATGATTAAGGTGGTCCACCTCCAACATGGCCTTGTTGAAACGGCCAAGATAATTTCTCAAGGACTCCCCCTCTCTCTGCTTGACTTCGGAGAGGGAGTCGGATCTCCGTCGGTGGCGGCGGCTGCTGACGAACTGGCCAATAAAAAGGTGGCTCAGCTCATCGAATGAATCAATGGAACCTGGTTTCAGGGCGTTGAACCAGGTTCGGGCGGATCCTCTGAGGGTGGATGGGAAGGCCGGCAGAGGATCGCATCAGATGCTCCGTGGAACATCATTATTGACCGGAAGCTGCTGAGATGGTCGTCCGGATCAGTGGAGCCGTGATAGGGCTCGACGGTGGCAGCTTGACATGGGAGGGAATCACTTCCTCCATGATCCCCTTAGAGAAAGGGATGCCCTGCTCTGCCTTGGGCTGGGCAGATGGATCTGCTTGGCGGCGTCCAGCTCCTGACGCATTTCTTGGATCTGACGGCGGATCTCCTCCTCACCGGCGAGAGGAGGAGCTGGGCGGAGAACCGCAAGGATGGCGTCGAATCATGGTGAGACGTCGCCGGAGAGAGGGAGCGGGCTCGCCGAGATCTGGGAGGATCTCTATCATACCGGTTCGAGGGACCGGTTTGTCCCCCCTGGGGCGATGTGGGGGATCCGCTGATTCATGGATCAGAGGAGGAGGTTGCCGGCGAAGAAGAAGTCGCCGCCTCTTCTGGGGATGCGAAGCAGGAGGAGCTGCAAGGCGCTCCTGGACCAGGTGGGTAAGAGCCTGGACTTGTTGGACCAGCGTAGCAAACTGGTCCTGGGTCACCGGAATGGCAGGCGGCGACGGAGTCTCGACAGGTGGGGGTTGTGGCGCTGTGGCGCCAGTCGGATCAGGCCTCTGGGAGGCGACCTGATCTTGGGCATCAGAGGTTGCCTCTCTTCCGGTTGGCCATCAGAGAGGTTCTTCTCCGGATCAAGATCCTTGTCTCCTTTCTTCAAGTTTTAATGGGACTTGAGGCCCTTCCTCTAGCGCCAATCTGTTGCCGCCGGGATCCGTCCTCCGACTCGGGCGCGGTCGATCTCAGGAAGAGGGGGGCGGACCTGCAAAACAGGAAGCCCACACGCGGAAGGACGCTGGGGGTGGTCCTCCGCGGAAGGCCCTCCGACGCTCAAGTCAGTGGAGAAGGAATCGGCGATCAACCAGACAATGGGGAGGTGGATCTCTCCGGGAGACCTCTCCGGGGGCGGCCAATCGGAGGCTCCAGAAGGGCAGAGCACCGACGAGCTGCCGGAGAGAGAGAGAGTAGTTTTTGTGCGTCAAGAGTCGCGTACCTGAGGGAATCTGAGTCTGACATTTATAGACTGTCACCTGGTCTTGAGCGTCTTCTGGAAGGTTCTGAGGTTGTTACGATACGGAGGGGACAGAATCAGGCCGTTGTGGGGCCGTTAGAATCCACCCCTTTGTTAAGGGATCGACGGCTGGGAGAGCTCCTTGATGTCTTGAGATCTGGGTGAGTAGGCCTGGGGCGGTTATAGGCTTTAGGCCACGTCCCGACATGATTCCTTGTCTAGGATGCCGTTCGGTAGGCGGGCTCTCCCGCGTCAGGTTCCGCGGAGGTGTGTTAGGTTGCGATCGCAGAAGCCGAGCTATAGAAGCCTGGAGGGAGCCGAGCTAGGGAAGCCCGGAGGGAGCCGAGCTACGAAAGCCCGGAGGGGCCGAGCTATGGAAGCCCGGAGGGAGCCGAGCTACGGAAGCCCGGAGGGGCCGAGCTATGGAAGCCCGGAGGGGCCGAGCTACGGAAGCCCGGAAGGGCCGGGCTACGGAAGCCCGGAAGGGCCGGGCTACGGAAGCCCGGAGGGGCCGAGGGAAGCCCGGAGGGGCCGAGCTATGGAAGCCCGGAGGGCCGAGCTACGGAAGCCGGAAGGGCCGGGCTACGGAAGCCCGAAGGGCCGAGCTACGGAAGCCCGGAGGGGCCGAGCTATGGAAGCCCGGAAGGGCCGAGCTACGGAAGCCCGGAGGGGCCGAGCTATGGAAGCCCGGAAGGGCCGAGCTACGGAAGCCCGGAGGGGCCGAAGGGAGGAGGTTAGCCTTAACCGCCTCGCACAGATATTAATGTAATGACAATTTTACCCCTCAACAAAAGGTATCGACATCTTAGAATACCACGACAATACATTCATAGTCTTATTCAAAAGAAAAGGGGAAAAAAACGCTGCAATCAACATCATGTCTCTATTGGTTAATATTTTAGATGCTCCCACAAATCATATTAAAAAAAGTACCTACTTCCAGGAAAAAAGACCGAGGAAGTGTAGGATTATGGGAGAAGAGCAAAATTTCATACTCCTGACAAGACTTTTGGATGCTTGTGAAGGAATTCAACTTCAGTAGCATTCGCAACATCTAATGTTTGACTACATGAGATGAGAAACAAGATGAAACACAAATGCTCACCTTATCACAATTTGGATGATAAGAAACATAAATCCTGCAGTGAATCAAAGGGTACCAAGTTTTGTTTAGCAGATTTCATATTACACTGACAATGCTCTTTAGTGCAGTTGCTAGGGACAAGTAGAGCGAGATAAAGCAAACAAAAGTAAAATCTGACCAAACAATACGTTAATATCAAGAATCATATGATCCTTAATCTTAATCCATGATTCAATCCAATCTGAATCCATTTACAATTTATAACTCGATTTCAATCCTGACAATGCTGAGCAAGAGAACTTCCAAAACAATCTGGAACACTTGGCAAGCCACAACGACACTCAAGGGATCATAAATGGGTTCTGTTTGAGCCAAATCCCTGAGGTTGATCTAGTGAAGTGACTCACTGTGCACCACCCAATGTGATGATCTATTGAAGTGACTTACTGTGCACCACCAAATGTGATGCAGCAATTTGAACTATCTAAAATATGCACGCATGTGTAAATATATGTCTGCCTCTGTGCAGATTCATGCAATCATCAAAATTTTTGGCACAGCAAGGAAAAATTCCAAAGATATTGATAGGAAATAGAATGGACTTGCAGGTGAAGCCTCTTCCCATTCCACATCATCATTTCATCATCCTCCCTTTATGCTTTCATACTAAGCTTTTAGAGACACCATTTGAGAAGTCAGATGTAGATGCCCTGCTTGTTTCAGATTCTTGTTGTATTTCTTCAATGCTTCATCTTGCTCTTTCTGACTTTTCACCAAAGCCTCATAGTAGGCCTTGAGATACTCATCCTACAAATATTATCAAACTTTCAATGAGAAGCAATAATCAACAATAGGAAAAACAAACGTCAAGATTATAATTTATAATAACTACAAAAATTCTAGCTTTTCCACTAGCCTGTATACTCTTTCATCTTCCTTCACATCTTTTGACTCCTTGTCAATAGGGGCTGAACTTTCATCCATTCTTGACGCAAAAAAGTTAGCTTTAAAAGTTAGCTTCTGATGCAAAAAATTAATAGACATGATGTTACAAATTTGTCCAACAGGGTTTGTAACTGTGTTCGTGAGAGCAGTACCTAAAGGATATCTCATGTGCACTCATAAATTTTGTTAATTGTGTTACAATAATTGCATACGTAGCAAAAAGAATGGCAAAAGGTAAAAACAGTAACAAAAACTCCAAACTAAATCAGTATATATAGAATATAATGTACATGTGACATGATTTTGTCTAACTTTTAAATAACATAATTTCTCATTAGAAAGGGATGAGGCAAAGGTAAAAACAGAAGCAAAAACTCCAAACAGAAGTAGCATATGTAGAATATAGTGTATATGTGAAATAAGCTTGTACAACTTTTAAATAAAATAATTCCTCAAAGGTAATTCCATGGAATGAACAAATCATTTAATTAACCAACAAGTACAACCCTCACAGGACACCCTGCATCTGCATTTGTCATAATCAACATATATTGAAGTGCAGCAGATCACAATAATGTGATTGTCATATATTTTAAGAAGTACATGCAAAAGGCAGAATTAGGCAATCGAAAAACTACAAAATAATAATAATAATAATAATAATAATAATAATAAAACATGGTTGTGCATGTAGTATGAGCAAAGACAGGACTAGCTCTAGCTCAGCTTGTTTTATAATTGAGCCAAGCTCAAGCTAGCCCATTTAGTTTTAAGCCAAGCTCTAGATGTTGACAAACAGCTTGTTTACAAAATCTAGAGAGTTTAAGAACATTTTGAGCTTTCATATATGTAGTTTTGAGCAATAATCCTGGCTATATGTTAATCTTATAGTTCGGAATACGTTCAATTCTATATGAACTATTATCGAACCGTCCGTTACAGGACTTATCGAGTTGTACTAGTGTAGAACCGGTATGGTTCATTATTTTAAAATAGTATTGAGTTGGTACCATCTTGAACCACCCTATTTAGCCTAAAACTGCCATATATTAACTACATATTGATTTCGTATCAATCTCATACTGATTTTGTACTTTATTGAACTACTGGTTATGCACCCGCAAAGGCAAAAACTCAGGACTTAGGTGTGCACCCGCAAAGATTTTACCAAGTGAACTTAAGTATTTCATTTCATGTAACCACCTATCTTGTTTATACATCCTCAAGAATCTTTTTAGCTCAACCTATAAAATCAGACCTCAACCACAACTTACAAGTGCACCATATATCAGTACTAGAAATCTCCTAGAATGTGACGTTTTCATTCTTACCATTCCATTCCAGCGGTATTACAAAAAATTTGCGATGCTTTTTAGCGACGCCAAAGTTTCGTCACAAATTTGCGACCAATTTGCGACGCCCAGTGACGAAAGATGATGAAAAAAAATAGAGAAAAAAAATAATAAATAGTGATGCATTTAGCGATGCCCATCGCTAAATCCTCGTTTATTTTTGCGACGCTTAAAAATGCATCTCTATTTAGTGATGCCAAATAATGCATCGCTAAATCCTCAGTTATTTTGCGTTATTTTTGCGATGCCTACTAATGCGTCGCAATTTAGCGACACTTCATGCATCACAATTTAGCGACACTTCATGCTTTGCTAAATCCTCATTTTTTTGCATTATTTTTGTGATGCCTAACTATGGTCGCTATTTAGCGATGCCTATGCATCGCTAAATCCTTGTTTATTGTTGCTTTATTTTTGTGATGCCTCAAGGCGTCGCAATTTAGCGACGCTTCATAATATGTCGCTAAATCCTCTCTTTTTTTGCTTTATTTTTGCGATGCCTAGCAATGCATCGCTATTTAGTGACGCTTTTTGATGCATCACTAAATCCTTTTTTATTTTTGCTTTATTTTTGCAACGCCTAGTTAGACGTCGCAATTTAGTGACGCCTTTTATGCATCGCTAAATTTTTGTTTATTTTTGCTTTATTTTTTTGCGATGCCTAACTAGCAATTTAGTGATGCCTCTTATGCTTCGCTAAATCCTGATTTATTTTTGCTTTGTTTTTGCAATGCTTAATTAGGCGTGCCTTAATTTTTGGGGTGCGATGAAGTTGGCATGGCAAAATGTTGAATATAGCTTGCCCTAATCCCCATTTCTCCTCTTACACCATCAACTGAGTTTTCTTCCACCCATCGTCCCCATAGTCATCGCCGCCCAATCTCGTCACCGGAGCCATCGTCCCCGAAGCCATTGCCATCCCAGTCAAGGAGAAGGAGCTTAATATCGACCGAAGGATCCAAGAGCAGGTATGATCCCAATTGATCCGTGAAATTAAATTTTTCAAGAAAAAGTCTTGCTGCAACCGTTGTTTAGATTTGTGCTCAATCTATTGTGTTCGTCAATTGTTCTTTCTATCTGAAGAAATCCATGCTAGATGGGTTCCGTCAATAGGATCGGTGGTGGCATGGCCGCATGGGGTGTTGTGGTTTTTGTTTTAGAAAAAATATAGCTCGGCCTACCTTCTGAGTATGATCATCTGAGATTCCCAATTGGATGGTCCATAGCAAAAGAGTTAGTGACCAGCACTATTTATACTAGTAATGTAAATGATGGCTTAGATTACCTTTTTCCCATTTCAATTTTTTCTGTCTACTGACCTTTTCCCCTCATCTAACATTCTTTTATATGTTTTTATACGGCTTTTGTTCTTGTTTTCCCTTTATTAAAAGGATCGCTGAGATTCCATTAGTGGTGCAGTTCATATGATCGCTGAGCCGTTGTTTGTGGTTGCCTAGAAGCCATTTATGCTAGACATGGAGATTTGGGTCGGTGTTTATTTAATAGAACTGCTTCTGTATGGCTTTTAGGGTTTGATATAAGAGGAGGTGCGCTATGCTACTGTTCCTGGTGGAAGCTCCGTTATATTTTGCGGCCTCCTGTTCTTGGTTTCTTTTGTTATTTTCTTTGTTGTGTATTTTTTTGATCAAGATAAAATAGTGCTCGAACCTCCCTTAACTGATAGGAAGGAGTGGCTTTGTGCTATGGCCACCCTTCCTTGAAGGGGCTAATGGTCAATTCCTTGCTTGCTTGGTTTTGTTTGTTTCTTCTTTTTCCATAATCATAGACTCTGGTCTAACTACTGACTTGTTTAATTTGCTTTATTTATTTTTTATACATTCATCTTTTGCCATCTTATAATTATTATTAATATGTGTTTTTATTCTTAGTTCCTAATTTTTGTGCTAGAATCTCTGTTACATTATAGGTGGTTTTTCCTCACATGTCATAAATCGTTGTAAAATTTCTTATTTTTTTATTGCCTCTTAAATGGTTATCTTTGGTGTAGCTTGGTGCTGGCATATTATAAAATCTATGATTTCGCATCTTGGTTTTGCCTGATTCCCTTGTTGATTGCGTCCTCTTTCTTAGAGGGATGTTGTGATACACTGCACGTGTTCTTAATTTATTTAGAGAGCTTAGTGTTCATATAGCCATGAGCTTGTTACTCTCATACTTCTTAGATCACTGAAAGACCATTTGTTGAGTCTGAGGCTTCATAGATTTAATAATTTTAAAAAGGGCGTGTTATTCTTTCACACGTGCATGGAGAAGTGGCAGTCATTGCCAACAACCTTAGGACTGTTAAAAATCTAAAAGAATTGAAGCAACTTGAAGGCTATCAGCCAAGTCTCCATCCCATCGAGTCGTTTGGTAAGAAAACATAATTAACCGAGTTACTATTAATTTTATTTCCAAATACTTACATTTGTTATCTATTTTCTATTTCTGTAGACTATGCAGGAGGGCATAGACCCAGGAGAGTATCGTCTGTTTAAGATGACACACACAAAGAAGGATGGTTTCTGGGTTGATACACGGTCGCAACAAGTTGGAGTTAGGATTGCTTCTAAAAACTTAATGAATATTTTTAATTTTTATGCTTCTTATATTGATTCTATAACCATTTTTTCTATTTCTAATGGGCACGTATGGATGAGCTACTCTCTCAGGTATCACAGGCTGACTCTACTAATGGGAAGACGTCCGTCAGCTTTTAGCACAGGAGTCTCGATGAGTATTCTTAGAAGCTATTGGTGCCCAGCCACACGACCATAGAGTGTATGGTCTGGGCACAAAAGCTTTCAGATATTTTTTTATTTCGGACTCTGCTCACATTGTATCAGATCCGGCGATATTCTTACTGAGCACATCGATGAGATGAGGCACACTATTACATATCAGGTTCGGCAGGAGTTCAATGAGCATACCACCGAGCTTCGGTAGCAGCTTGAGGACCTTAGAGCGCAGCAGGCCCTGGACAGACAACCATGTGTAAGATAAAGGAGTTGGTTCGGATGATGTCGCAGAGCTCCCGATCTTTCATCTCCGATACATCACTGCCTCCACCACGTGATTCAGAGCTGGATTCTTGATGTTATTTTTATTTTTCTATTATGTATACATATTTGTTATGTATGTTTGATATTGATATATCATGATGAGACTTATCTTTTTTAATGAAATTAATGAAAAAAATTTTGACTTGTTTTTATTAATTTTATGTCTATTTTTAATATCAGGGTGTGCATGTCTTTTCATTTTTATGTCTATTTTATTAATTTTATGTAAAAGCAAGTTTAAATGTTATTTTTAGGCAAAATTATTAAAAAAAAGTTTAATATTGCAATGCAAAAATGGCATCGCTAAAAATTAGCGACGCAATATATGCATCGCTATTAGCGACGCTATATATGCGTCGCTATTTAGCGACGCAATATTTGCGTTGCTAAATAGTTAAGTTAGCGACGCTTAAATTGCATTGCTAAATAGCGATGCTTAAATTTTTTTCATCACAATTTAGCAAGAAATTTTTGCATCGCCATTTAGCGATGCCGTAGCAACCAAAAATAGCTTACCGATCAACAGTTTAGCTACAAAAATATTTTGTCATAATTGCGTCACTAAGCCTATTTAGCGATGCATAATCCTGTTTAGGGATGCATTTTTGGTGTCACTAAAAATATAATTTCTTGTAGTGGTAGTGGTGCGTGTCTGATGTTTTTATTGTCCATATACTCTTAGCAAGGATTTTGTTCCATAAGCTAGTGTTTGGACAAGACTAGCACATTGAGGGACCGACATGTATAGACATAAAGGACATATAAGTTTGGGATACATTTATTTAAAATATTCTAAATCTAGGGCTCTTGAAAAGACACACATGTTGATTATTGTGCATTGCACTGCTTGAGGTAACGTGACATGATATTGCACCCTATTAATTTATCACAACCAAGAAAATGATACTGAATGATAATCATCGTAAATACAATCCTCTTCACAAGCACCCATTTCCTAATTAAAGGCACCCATGCAAATCAACAAACCTAAAAGACAGGTTGCATTTCACCTGACATTAGAAAAAAAAGTAGAATCTAATATTGCATAAAGAGGAAAGAAAAGGTTAAAATGGATTATTTCTTAATTTTGTCATGAAAGATGAAGTTGATTAGCTAGATTCTGTAAGACCACATCTAGTGGGCACTAATTCACATCCCTAATGCTCTAAACTAAGAAGTTCTCAACATGCCTATTTACTTAAAACAATGGGAGAATTATTTTTTACAAAAGAAAAAGAAGTTGGAAGCCTTTAGATTGATTTCTAGTCAGTATGGCCCATGCCGGTTACGTGATTAAATGCATGCCGATTACGTTGAAACTGGAAAGAAAGTCTCTTTCAAGTCAATACCTTTCCTTTTGTTGAAACTGGAGAGAAAGTCTTTTTGAAGTCAATACCTTCCCTTTGAATAAAGCCCTTTGTAACAAGACAAATTTTATACCTCTCTACATTGCCATTCAAGTCCTTCTTGGTTTTAAATATCCATTTCCAACCAATGGGTTTCTTTCCTTCAGGCAATGGAACGAGATCCCAAATGTCATTGTCTTTCATAGACTTTATCTCATCTTTCATAGCATTGATCTATTCTTAAGAGTTAGAACTTTCCATAGCTTGTCGGAAGTTGATAAGATCATCTTCTATCAAGTCAAAAATATCCGAAATTGCCTTTCTCTTTTCTCTCGTGGATCTCTTTAATGGAACTAGTTTTTGAGGTATTGAGTTTGTTCTTGAGATTGTTCACTATGAACAATTTCTTCAATCTGATCGGGAAGAGTTTCTGCATTGTTTTGAAGTTCTGAAATTACTTCTTGATCAATGATAGGAATTATAACCTGATCCTAATCATTGCTATAAGTAATGGTAGGAATCGAGGGTACCGGAATCGATTCCTCTTCAGAGATAGTCTCTAACCTGATAGCACCGTTTCCAACCAAATCAACCGACAACATAATAAGACTACTGCATCAATTTCATTTCAATATTCTTTATTTTCGATAATGGTAGAACAAGGTATGAATTTCATACTTTCTCAATTATATATTGTGTTTCATATTACTGACATAAGGATTATGGGTAATGAATTCGTATTCGGTTTCTTCAAATTCTAACAATGGATGCCTTTCTATTCCAATATCATCAACTCTATTAAACTCATGCCACCAAATAAGACAAATAAGAACATATCTATTTGGTCAACAAAACATTGAGTATTTAAAAAGCAGATAACAGGAATACTCTTGTCTCGATAAGAAATGGCATCGATGTTTCATATCCCTGTCCTTGAGATGATTTTATGGGATCAATTGTGCTGGAATCACCACTTGCACGAGCAGCAGCAGTTGCTCGAGCTTCCCATGCTTGGAGACTTCCAAATTCAGGTGCAGGCAAACCCTTTACTCTTGCCAGCTGCAATGTCAGTTGCTTCAGCTGCTCCTGAAACTCATGCAAATTTTATCAGCATTTATGGAAGGTAATGCATATCTTAGGCTAATGATAGACAATAATAGAATAATATGAAACTTTTGGCATGATCATATGAGCCTTCTAGATCTCAGTCTCACAAGGAAAATCCTAGATGGAAGAAAGCAAACACCTCATTCTCCCAAAAATTCGGTTCACGCATCAAAGAAATGGAGAACTCAACAATTTGACATGTCTTCAACAATGTAGACAGAAAACATCAAAAAGTTCAACTGAACAATATAATTCCATTCATATTGTATGTGCATAAATTTTAAGAATAGATCACTCCATAGCTTACCAGAAATAATACACAGTTAGAATCAACAACTCCATTCTTTATGTTGAACAACATCATGAAGGACATCATCACTAGAACTAACATTCATGGATGTCAAATTTGTGGTGCCTTAACAAAGATAACATGATTTTGGCAGTCAACACTATATCAAAAAAGATGACTAATACTAGTAGAAAATAGTTACAAAGGTGTCAGAAGAGTCAAAAGAAAAAAACTATATGGTAAGAAAACTTAGTGATAGAATTAGAAAGTTCAATTAATGTTTAAAATTAAAAAAGAGTGCTATAGAAAACTATTTAAATGTAGCAATATAGAGGCATACAAAAGCTATAACATGGCTAAAATAGAAGTTAAAATGATAGTACCTAAGGTTAGATTTGAGGCATATGAAAAGTTATATCACCAGCTAAAAACCAAAGGTGGAGAGCATGATATACATAAAATTACAAAATTAAAAAAAACTAAAAATTTGATTCAAATTAAATGCATTAAAAATGAAGATCCAAAAGTTTTAATTAAAGAGGACAAAATAAAAAAAAGAAACTATTTTAATAAATTATTAAATAAAAAATATGGAGATAATTTAGAATAATTAGTTTTACTAAGAATAGAGATATCATATATACTGATAGAATTAGGATATCTAGATTAAAGAGGCTATGAAAAAGATGAAAATAAGACGAGCAATGAAATTCAACAAAATTTTCATCAAGATTTGAAAATGTTAAATGATATAGGAGTACCTTTGGTGATAATTTTTGAATAATCTTAAAAATTAAAAAGATACCTAATGAATGAAAGCAGATCACTGTAGTCCCAATTTAGAACAGTAAAAATAACATTCAAATTTTTTTAATTATTATGGTATTAAACTTACAAGTCATACAATAAAACTTTAAGAGAGGATAATTGAGCATAGATTAGAATGTAATGAAAAAATATTATATAATCAATTTAGTTTTACATCAAGAAGGCTGACTATAGAAGCTTTTTTTTTTTAGAAGGTTATTAGAGAAATATAAAGAAAAGAAATAAGATCTTCATTATTTTTATTAAATTATAGAAAGCATATAATAGAGTTTCTAGAAAAATCTTATGATGGGTGTTAGATAAGAAAAAGCATTTATTATATATTACCGTAATAGAAGACAAGTATGATGGAGCAGTTACTAGTATAAAATGACTAATAGTGTACCATTTAATTTTAAATTATAATAGGTTTACACTTGGGATATTGTTCTTAATTTATATATTTTATGTTATGTTAGTTAGATAAGCTTACTAGATATATTCAAGATGATATTCCATAATACATATTATCTACAAATGATATAATAGTAAATAAAACTAATGTAATGGTTAATCATAAGTTGAAATTATAGAGAAATGCATTACAATTTAAAAATTTNAACTGCTCGGAACCCCCCTCCTTCTCTAGGAACTGGGTTCCTTCCGGTCTGCCGGGCCCTCACGAAGTAAATATTCTCGAAACTCTGCCGGATTTCCTCGAATCAGCCGCCCTTGGAGAGGCATGAAGAAACGAAAAGGTGCGTCAGCAGCTGACGCTGGCTCATTTTCCTCGGAAATCACCAAATCATAAATATTGGGCGCCCCCATGCGTCGCCCGTTTCTCTTTGGCGGTCCGCACCAAATCTCACAGGGACCCAACATCAGAAGTCTCGGTGACGACCGAGTTATCCCTCCGAGCAAATAATCTCCGAACCTCAGCTGGCCGAGCAACAAATCTCCGAACCTCACTGGGCCGAGCAAATAATCTCCGAACCTCGGCTGGGCCGAGCAACAAATATCCGAACCTCGGCTGGGCCGAGCAAAAATCTCCGAACCTCGGCTGGACCGAGCAAAAAATCTCCGAACCTCGGCTAGGCCGAACAATAAATCTCCGAACCTCGCTGGGCCGAGCGATGATCTATGAAGCCTCGGCCAAGAGCGGAGTGCATAAACCTTGGCCAAAGTCAAGGAATATGTTCTACTATTAAGAATCCCGGCCAAAGCCGAGGAGCTTTTCCCACTATCAAAGCCCCAGCTTAAAGCCGAAACGCATGTCTCGTTATCATAAATCCCGACCAAATCAAGCAATCTCCAAAGTTCCATCCGGATTCGGGCGGCTTATAAGCCCCGACCGGGTTGGGTAACGCAAATCCTTGGCCAAAACCGAGCGATATCTCCGCGCCTTAGCCTACGCCAAGTAAGATACTATCTGAAAACTCGGACGAGCCAAGCAACTTCTTAAACATCCCAAGACGATGTTAGCGCCTCACGGTACTTCGGTAGAGGTGAAGTACCTCCCTCTACGCAAAAGAGAGATACGAGCTCTCTTTTCGAAGAAACACCTGTTTTGTTCTACAAACAAAACCATGTTTACCGCGTGAATCTGCAGGACCGCCCAGGTCTCCCTTCAACTCGAACAGGAACAAACGGTCTCCCTTACTGAGGATCGAGCTGCGATTTTGGTAAAAAACAAAGTGGCGAGAATGCTGCCAGAGTATGCTATAACACGGGAGCAACAACTCTCGGCACAAAAAAGAAACAGGAGCTAGGAGAAAGGAAAAAACTTTCTTTATTTCATTACCAACGAAAGAATTACAACCACCTAAGAGGTATTACAAGTGCGTCGAAGTACAGGAAATGAAGACGAGTACATAGCTCGGCCGAACTGCTCCAAGATAGCTTCGGTTAACGACATTTCGGCGTCTGGTCCAAGAAATCAGACAAACTACGGACCAATCAGCTCGCTCTGATAAGTGGCAAGACCGACCTTCCACGGTCCCTCCGGATGAACTAAGAGATCCAAATGGATCCAAAGCTTTTTTATTATTATATTAATGATCAGTTGCGAGGAGTTGATGAGGATCCAGCCAAGCACTTGGATTTTACCGTTCAAGATGAGAAATGAGTGTACGGAATATATTGAGATTCACTGTGTGTGCAAGTTTTGCATCAAAGATATTCCTGGAGCAACGGAGCCTAAGAATATAACAATACTGGAATTAAGTATTTTTGCTGAAATAATTCACTTCTTTTTTTTTTCTTGAGGGTATGAGACAATACCGCAATAAAGAAAAGAAAAACAAGACTACAGGCAAACCAACTAATTTTTTGCGTTGAATCCAAGAGCCAATACCCTATTTTTCCAAAATATTTAGAGCCTTTCACTCTTTTTCTAATTCTGAGATAACAGTTTATGAAATAACACATTGACTCGGGTAATTCCTCGGTTGAGCAAGAAACAATTAATCAAAAAAAAAAAAAAGGTTCATATATGAACACGAAGAATGGAGAACAAGAAAACACACTAAGAAAATGGCATGATAAACAAATCACACTGAAAGACATGATAATATGATAGCTAAGCCATCACAATTATGGGCTACAGTGCTTCACAACCGAATTTAGTTGAGTGATTATTAACGGAGCTACCGCGAGCCAGGGCGAGGTGGACGTTTGCTGCGATTGGCAAAGGGAAGAAGAGATGGTCGAAAGGAGCGGTGGCATTACAAGTTCTCGCCACGCGAGCCTATCCGCACGCTGCTCGTTTACGTTGACTGAGTTGCCTGCACCGTCTATGGATGCTGCTTTATTTTGTGATAGATGTCACGTCTGGCAACCCGCTGGATAACTTTTCCTACCGTATTTATTTTATAGTACGGATGCATGATGCCACTCTAGCCTTCCCAACCTCACTTTTTTAAGGATTTCAGCGCTAATGGTTTGTGTACTTGGTGTGAAATTAGCGATCAAGATTTATAAAATAAAGCAATCATATATATATATATATATATATATATGAAATATGACATCATGTTCTAAATTATATCTCTTAAGAAACTAAAACTAGAGGTATAATTGAATCAAATTAAATCGATACGGTGCCAAGTTTGAACTCGACTTGACTCTAAAATTTGAAGCTTAAAGTTTGACTCGAGCTTAATTGAATTTTTTATTTAGAGCTCGATGAAATACTAGATATACTCGAACTCAACTCGATTTAACTTAAATTTATGTAAAAATTTTAAAAAATTATTTTAAAATTAAAATAAAATACTTTTCAAATAAAATGTAGGTTTTTAGTTTTATATAGTTAGAATAATATTATAAATATGCATAATTATAAGAATAAAATAGTAAAATTATGTAAGCTCGCTTAAGCTTGCAAGCTTTTCAAAATGAATGTTTTAATACTTAAATTCGACTCGATAATATATTCGAATAGTTTGAACTTAATCTGGACTCAATAATAGCGAATCAATTTTAAGTAATTTTTGAGGCAATTTTGAGCTACTCACAGGTTGCCTCGACTCAATTACATCCCTAACTGAAACAATGATGGCTAGGCTTATCTTAATGCTTGACATAATAACTTGTTCATTTCGAAGGTCGTTGGAATATAAGAACATACTAGCATAAAGATTTGAGTTTTGAGTAATATTATATTTAAATATTTTTGCCTCTTTAGGGATTCCACCTACAGTCAAAATTATTGTTTTTGGGGATCCCTATCTCGGGGAAACGTCCTTGCAGTAGTAATTACATTATATTAAGCATCGCTTTCGTCATCGTATTGATGGTTGACAGGTTACTGGCCTATCCATGATGGCAAGGATTACTCTCATACGCTCAGTTCTCACATCCCTTCCTCTACATCTTATATCCAATACTGCTATTCCGATCTCTTGTTTGAGAAGGTCGAGAGATGGTTGAGGAATTTTCTTTGGGCTTCTATGCAGAATGGCCATGGTATTCACCTTCTGGCATGGGACACTGTTTGCATGCCGATTCATGATGGTGGTCTTGGAATTCAGTAACTTACTATCAGGAGGGAAGCTCTGTTTGCTCGGCACGCCTCACGGTTTCTCCTTGATCTGCACTATTTCGGAGCTCCTTTATGCGTGCCAGGTATGGTGACTGAAATTCGTCTATGGACCTTCAGCCTTTCCGTGGGCACTCCTTCTTCTGGAAGGAGGTTTGTCGGCATGCTCCGTCTATTCTGAATAACATCTCTTGGATGATTGGAGATGGTTCATCGATCGATGTTATTCAGGATACGTGGATTACTGATCTCCCCTTTGTTAGATGGCCTACTTACATTAGTGCTGATGTTCCACCTAGTATGAGGGTTATGGATCTCATTTTTAGGACCTCTACTCATGGCATGGCCCTACCGTGTCCTATTTTTTTGGTGAGGAGTTATCTTGGCGCATTCTGGCCATACCTCTTATCCCGGGCCACTCTTCTGACTCCAGGTTATGGCAAGATCTTGTAATTCCAGGGCTCCCATTAAGGACCTTGAAGGATTATAGGCCACAGCCTTTGTGCACGAGGGATGCTGCTTGGATATGGAAGCTCTCCATCCACCCCAGGGTCCAGCTATTATATGGAAGCTTATGTGGGACTGTCTCCCCATTGCTGTCTAGTAGGGGAGGCCATTCAGGCTATATGCCCCCTGTGTGGCCAGGAGGAGGAGACTTCTGATCATGCCTTATTCAGATGCCCCAGAGTGAGATGGATATGGCTGAGGATGGATTATCTTTGCATGCAGGATGATAGAGGCTTGTTGCGGCTTCCTTTCCTTCACAGTCTTCGATGGGCTACGCAACAGCAGGGCCCCTTTGGGCTGTCACAGTCTATCAGATTTGGTTGTCTTGCAACCAGTTTATCTTTTGTTGATTCTATACCTTCCTACAGGATTGTGCGGAAGGCCAGATCTTTTTTTGGCAGAGTTTGCATATCATTGCCATGCTGTTGATGCTGACACTCTTGGTCACCGGAGTTTCCCTGCTGCTTCGGCAGCGAACCGGGCTACGTTTTTTATCTCTTGGGAACCCCCACCTCAAGGGCTTGTCAAAATTAACTTTGATGGTAGTGTGCGTGGGAGATTAGCCGGGTCTACTTTGGTTATCCGTGGGTGCGATGGTGCACTGCTTGCGGCGGGTGGTTTTTGGCACTCTTGACTCCACTGTTCCTATGGCTGAGCTTTATGCTGCATGGACTCGCTTTGCCTATGCAGTTCGGATTCTTCATGCTCACAGCCTTCTTATTGAGGGAGACTCGCTCATTGTTGTCCGGTGGATTCGTAAGGATAGTA
>UESW01001389.1:330167-377754 GCA_900491605.1 Calamus simplicifolius | reverse complement strand
TTTGATGATTATGCTAATGTAAATTGTATATAAATTGATATATTAATAAAAGTTATTTGGCAGTTTATTCATTACAAGAACATCTTCTTAATACTCCTGAAGTAATGAAGCCCTTAGGATCTTCCTTCACGATAAAGGAGGATTTATCTTTGAAGGTCCTTAAAAGAGTTCGCGACCAAATGATATACTATGACAGGGCCATAGTACTATCAATTATAGGACGTTGTATATCATATTGTTGGTTGTCCTCTTAACCAAGGAGTGTAGAGACACTGGTATGACATACAGGTGAAAGTGTAGGAGTACATTTCACCGAACGTGACTCATTTCGGATACTCTACTGTCAAGAGTTAATCCGAGAAGATATAGGTATAAGTATCCTTCAGACCTGAAGATCACAACCAGTGGCTTACAAGCAACTCATTGTACTTAGGTGCCGGACCACCTGGATTTCTAATCCAGCTACGAAAGGTTACTGGGTGCAGTCAAGTACTTGTGGTAGTCAGTTGTGGATCAAGATGGAATTTGACCTATCCCGTTAAAAGGAGAAATGCTTGTGTTTCAATTTAGCAAGACCTTGGCCAAGGCACTTCATGTGAAAGTCACATGATCACTAAAATTGAAATCACTTTATGGATTTGCTATTTAGAGTTGACAGGCTCTTAAGCCATCCTTAGCATTTGTGGTCAAGAGGATGAATTATACGGTAACTGTTTCTTAGGGTTCTTGGAGTTTGCTCGGCAACTCTTCGACCTATCCGGACGTCGGGTTCCATTGCTAGATGGGCACATCGATTAGTATAGAAAGTTATTTCTATGCTACCGGCTAGGTTCGAACCTAGAGAGTCACACGCATAGAAGTTTCCTAGGATGATCTATTTGCTGATCAACGATTGAGAATCGTATATGATTTAATTAATCAATTTGATTGATTGAATTATCTCAATTGGGTTAAGTACAATTGAATAAGATTCAATTTGGTTTAAGTCTATTAGAAGGACTAGTCAATTTCAAATATTGATTTGAAATTAGACTTGATTTGGATTTAAATAGATTCAGGACTAGCCAAATTTGATTTGGGCTAGGACCATGATCTATGTGGGTTAAGTCCAATAAATTCAGATTAGCTTAAACCAAAAAACTAAACCCAAACCTCTCGCATAAGTCTGAGAGATTAAATTCATATATAGAATTTAATGCTTGCATTAATCTTCTCCAAACAATTCCGAATTCTAAAGTGTTAGAATAAATGGCCTCTTTGTATTAACCAAACGGTTCGACGACTCTTTGGTTTTTTTACCGAACGTCGAATTAACCAAGCGCTACGGTTGTCTCTTTGGTTTTCGCCAAGCGACGGAATTCTAAATGTTAGAATTTAATGGGCTGGCTAAAAGAGACTATAAATAGAGGACATCCCTCACCAGATTACACAGAACAAAAGAAGAAAAAAAACACACGATATGTCGTGAATTGATTTTCTAAAGAATTAGAATAGAAAATCCTGGTGATTCTGGTTAGCGAAAGTGTGGAGGATCTTAGAAGAAGATTCAAGTGGGAGGATTCAAGATCAGCAAAGTTTTTTCCGCGAGCTAGCACTCCGGGAATCGATCATTCGGGGCTTCGCGTGGACGATACTAGAGGCCGGACGATTGAACGGCTGCAGAGCATAAAAGGATTTACCAATTGCCTTAAGGTAAGTGATATGATCCCTAGATCTTAAGGCAGGCTTCAAGATAAGAAGTATGACTTCTTCTTGAAGATCAAGATATGATCTTGATATTTATTTATATGCATATTTTAGATCAAACGATCCTATATATAAGGCAAAGATATGATCTTGATGCATGTTAGATAGATTATATGTAATCTTTAAATTTCCGCATTGATAATTGTTATCAATTTTTTAAAATATGCATGCCTCGGAGAATTTCTCCCTTCAAATGGTAGCGATGGTTTCATATTGATCTAATTTATTGCATGTAAATTAATGCTCCTATTAATTATGTAATCAAGGCTAAAACAAATCACAGGTCTATTTGGTCACAGATGGATTGAAAATCCAAATTACCCATTCAACGAGGTATTCTGTGACATATTGCCGTGATAATTTAAATTGATCTTTGGCTTCAAAACACTGATTACACACACTCTCAAAATATGTTTTATATTTGATACATATTGATGTTGTATAAAACATGATATTTGCATGTTTAGTATAAAACATAGATATGATATATGATGGCATGATGTCTATGTTATGAAACATACAAATATTTATGAGAGTCTAATTTGAATGTCAAATGTTAATTCATAATCTCTTTAGATATGATCTAAATATAGGAATTATGAGTAGTAACATAATACATTGATGCTTGATTGAAATATATGACATGTAAACATGAAATATATTTAATCCTTTGGGTTAGCTAAATCGGGTCCATAAAGGGTTAGACCCTAAGGTTTAAATCAACTGGACTATAAGAGTATTTGATCAAATCTAATTAGATTAGGTTAAGAATGCTCTAAATCAAACAATAGTTGTAGTTGATCATGTCCTTCTCTTTGATTAAACCAAATGGAAGTAGATTAGGCTCCGTGGTTGAGCATGAATCTCTTAGATGGTCAAATCAGAATTGGTTAACCATATGATGTCAAGGTGAGTTGGCAAGTTGCTCTAGGATCAATGATCGAATGGTTTTTAATTGGGAGCTACTCGTATTGATGCGTCTTTAACGAGTTAATGGCATATCCCTCCCATCGATCTCACTCACCTGGTCAATGTGGTGAACCATTTATGATTAAGATCATTTACCTGATTCGGGTTGACCCATGCCTGTAAGAAATCAGTCTGACTGATTTAGGTGCCACTTAACCTGACTTAATCTTGTTTCATTCTACCGATTTCATAGATTCAGTGGGAGAACTTGATTAGTCAATTTATCTTAGATTATTAAATCCTCTAAAATTATTAGGTCCTTAAAATGAAATAGTTATATGATAACTAAATCATAGCCTCCCATTAAGGTGGGTGATAATGAGTCCGATGTCTTGATAATCATTGGAGGCACTCCATGCCTGGTGCTTGTCAACCATCGGAATTATCATTCATTATATGATAAGTCAGCGTAACTATTAATAGACAGTCAGGTGAGCCGAGCTTCACTCGGGCTTGGTTGTCTATTGATAGGTTACACTGATTATATCATTTAATGGTTGGACCTAACCAAACTTTCAGTGGAGGCACTTCATGCCTGCTGAAGAGGTACATGGGGCAAAACTGAACACTAAGAATTGTTTGGGGAAACAATTGGTTTTGAACCTACTCTTAGATGCATATGGGTTAGCCAAGCTTCACTTGGGCCTGTATGTAGTTTATGTAGATCTTAGTGCCCGCTAAAGAATTAAGAATAATTCTTCGAATTGGGGTGTAGAGGCTGCCAATTTGAACAAAATAGTGGAAGAATCTTTAGACTAAAGTCCAAGTCTTTAGACTGAATCAATTTATATACTAATAAACTTTAGTTTTTCCTTATGCAGAACATGGCCACTAATTTATCATTAAGGTCCCTATTGGATAGTGACAAGTTGAATGGTTCAATTTCAATAGCTGGTTCAGAAAACTTAAGATCGTCCTTGAGCATGAGAGGATTCTATATATTCTGAATAATCCTGCACCAAAGATACCTGATGCAAACACCCAAAGTTCTGAGAGAGACACTTATCAGAAGTGGCTCAATGATAGAACTAGCGTGCGTTGTATCATGCTAGCAGCAATGAACGATGAATTCGGTCGCCGGTTCGAGAATGCTCAGCCAGAAGAAATCATTCAAGCATTGAATGAATCTTTCGGCACACCCGACGATGTTGAAAGGCACAAGACTAGTTGTGCTATTTTCAATGCTCGAATGAGGGATGGATCTCCTATCACTGATCATGTATTGTACATGATCGAGAAGATAGAACTCCTAAGCAAGCTCGGCTTTCCCTTACATGAGCAGTTGGGAAAAGATGCGATCCTGAATTCCTTGCCTCCATCCTTCCGACCTTTCCTTACTCATTTTCGAATGACAAAGCCTGCAGTCAACTACCACGGTTTGTTGGGGTTGTTACAGAACTTTGAGAAGGATAACCAGCTCTCTAAGGGTTTGGTTAATGTGGTTGAAGGATCTAAGGTAGGGCGTAAACCCTTTGGGAAAGGAAAGAAGAAAAAGAATAATAAAAAGGTGCAACATGCTAGGACATCTATAAGGGGTCAGATGCAGAAGAAGAAAGTTGATAAAAGTCAAGCTGAATGCTTTCACTGCAAGATGCAAGGGCACTGGAAGAGGAACTGTCCTCTTTACATTGCCACACTTGATCCAAACAGGCCAAAGAAGAAAAAGGAGCAAGATGTTGCTCAACAAGGTATTTATATGATAACACCTTGTAATTTTTCTGTATATGATAATCAGACCTGGGTATTGGATACCGGAGTCCTTTTAACATTTGCAATTCATTGCAGGGACTACAGGTCACCAGAAGATTTGAGGACAATGAAAGATTCCTTAATGTCGGCGATGGAAGATTAGTTCCAGTTCTGGCATTAGGAGTTCTTGAAATAGTTTTCAATAGAAATGTCATTATACTAAATGATTGTCATTTTTGCCCAACGTTCTTGTTGAACGTAATTTCTGTAGGCCTTCTGGCCAAAAGTCATTATGAAATTTCAATAAAGGATGTTACTTTGAATATCATTATGAATGGAGTCACTGTAATGACTGGGCATTTATCTAATGGCATTTTATATTATCATAGCCTGTGAATGTAGTGTACAATTCAAGTAAGCGCCCTAGAACAACTGATGTCACAGACATTTATCTTTGGCACCATCGGCTGGGTCATATCAATAAGAACAGATTAAACAGGTTAACTCAGGAGGGCATCCTTCGAGTTGATGATTGTGAATCATTAACTACCTGTGAATCCTGTCTTCTTGGTAAAATGACCAAGTCATCTTTTACTGGAAAAGGTGAAAGAGCCAAAGAGCTATTGAGTCTAGTACATACTGATGTATGTGGACCAATGAGCACTTGTGCCAAAGGTGGATATTACTACTTCATTACTTTTACAGACGACCTTTCTAGGTTTGGTTATGTCTATCTTATGAGACATAAATCTGAGTCGTTTGAAATGTTCAAACTATATCATAAAGAAGTAGAAAAACAAACAGGAAAATGTATTAAGACCCTTCGATCAGATCGAGGAGGCGAATACCTTTCCAATGAATTTGTGACATATTTAAGAGAGAATGGGATTCTCTCCCAATGGACTCCTCCTGGAACACCGCAGCATAACGGTGTGTCGGAAAGAAGGAATCGAACTCTGTTAGACATGGTTCGGTCCATGATGGGTTTTGCAAGCTTGCCAATATCATTTTGGGGATACGCATTAGAATCAGCTTGTCATATTCTTAATAAGGTTCCAAGTAAGTCTGTTTCTAAAACTCCACATGAGATGTGGTATGGACATAAACCGGTTATTACCTATCTGAGAGTCTGGGGTGTCCGGCTTATGTGAAACGTGCAAAATCAGACAAACTTGAACCCAAATCTGACAAATATTTTTTTATCGGCTATCCGAAAGAACAAAGGATATTACTTCTACAATACTGAAGAACAAAAGTTGTTCATTAGTAATAGAGCAGTTTTTCTTGAAAAGGAGTTCCTTAGTGAAGGAACAAATAGCTCTAATGTTGAACTTGAGGAAGTTCATCAAGTAGAAGGAACAACACAAACCAGTGAACCCTTAGAATCTGAGTTGATTAGATCAAACTCAAAACCCATTTTAGATGCACCATTAAGGCGATCTGGTAGAGTACCACATCAACCGGATAGATACTTAGGTTTCTTGGTCCAGAATGATGATCCTGTTGAACTCGATGAGAACAACGAGGATCCGATCACCTATATGGATGCTATGCAAAGGACTGACTCTAATAAATGGCTTGAGGCCATGAAATCCGAACTTGACTCCATGAAGGACAATAATGTATGGACATTAGTTGACCCACCCGAAGGGATAAAACCCATAGGGTGTAAGTGGGTTTTCAAGAGGAAAAGAGGCAGATGGAAAGGTTGAGACCTATAAAGCACGTCTGGTTGCCAAGGGGTATCGTCAACGTTATGGTATTGACTATGACGAAACATTTTTTCCTGTGGCAATGCTGAAATCCATTCGGATTATGCTAGCTATAGCAGCACACTTCGATTATGAGATTTGGCAGATGGATGTTAAAACCGCTTTTCTAAATGGTGATTTAGAAGAACAGGTGTATATGATACAACCTGAAGGTTTTATATCTGAAGATGAGTCTAAAGTGTGCAGGCTACAGAAGTCCATTTATGGACTTAAGCAAGCATCTAGGAGTTGGAACATACGATTTGATAAAGTGATCAAATCTTATGGCTTTATTAAAAATAAAGAAGAACCTTGCATTTATAAATGGGCTAACGATTCCGTTATTGTATTTCTTGTATTATATGTGGATGATATTCTCTTAATCGGGAATGATATCCCTGCATTACAAGGAATAAAGACATGGTTATCATCACAATTCTCCATGAAAGATCTGGGAGAAGCATCATACATCCTAGGATGAAGATCTATAGAGATAGATCTAAGAGGATGCTTGGTTTATCCCAATCTACGTACATTGACACAGTGCTAAAGAGGTTTAGCATGGAGAATTCCAAGAAAGGCTATCTTCCGATAGGCCATGGAATTCATCTTTCTAAGAAGGATTGTCCGACAACTCCTAATGAAAGAGAACGTATGAGTCGAATTCCATATGCTTCGGCAGTGGGATCGATTATGTATACCATGACATGTACAAGACCAGATGTGGCATACTCACTAGGAGTAGTGAGTAGATACCAATCTGATCCAGGAGAAAAACACTGGCAAGTTGTTAAGACAATCCTTAAGTATTTGAGAAATACTAAGGACCAGTGGTTAGTCTATGGAGAGTCTGATTTGAAACTTGTTGGATATACTGATTCAGTTTCCAATCAGATCATGATGATAGCAAAAGTGTATCGGGTTTCATGTTTATCCTGAATGATGGAGCTATTTGCTGGAAAAGTTCAAGCAACATACAGTGGCAGATTCGGTGTGCGAGGCAGAGTACATCGCTGCATCAGATGCTGCGAAAGAAGCTGTGTGGCTGCGAAAGTTCATCTCCGAGCTTGGAGTGACACCTTCCATAGATGGACCAGTCCTGTTGTACAGTGACAGCACTGGTGCCATAGCTCAAGCAAAGGAACCACGAGCACATCAGCGCACCAAGCACATACTGCGCCGGTTTCATCTTATTCGAGAGATTGTAGACCGAGGTGACATAAATCTTCAGAAGATTGATGGAAAGGAAAACCTAGGTGACCCATTTACTAAAGCACTCAGCATCAAGGAGTTTGACAACTATAAGTTGAAGATGGGTATTAGATACTGTAATGAGTGGCTTTAGGCTAAGTGGGAGTTTGTTGGGAATTGTATCCTAAAGCCAATCATTTGATGATTGTGCTAATGTAAATTGTATATAAATTGATATATTAATAAAAGTTATTTGGCAGTTTATTCATTACAAGAACATCTTCTTAATACTCCTGAATAGTAATGAAGCCCTTAGGATCTTCCTTCACGATAAAGGAGGATTTATCTTTGAAGGTCCTTAAAAGAGTTCGCGACCAAATGATATACTATGACAGGGCCATAGTACTATCAATTATAGGACGTTGTATATCATATTTGTTGGTTGTCCTCTTAACCAAGGAGTGTAGAGACACTGGTATGACATACAGGTGAAAGTGTAGGAGTACATTTCACCGAACGTGACTCATTTCCGGATACTCTACTGTCAAGAGTTAATCCGAGAAGATATAGGTATAAGTATCCTTCAGACCTGAAGATCACAACCAGTGGCTTACAAGCAACTCATTGTACTTAGGTGCCGGACCACCTGGATTTCTAATCCAGCTACGAAAGGTTACTGGGTGCAGTCAAGTACTTGTGGTAGTCAGTTGTGGATCAAGATGAATTTGACCTATCCCGTTAAAAGGAGAAATGCTTGTGTTTCAATTTAGCAAGACCTTGGCCAAGGCACTTCATGTGAAAGTCACATGATCACTAAAATTGAAATCACTTTATGGATTTGCTATTTAGAGTTGACAGGCTCTTAAGCCATCCTTAGCATTTGTGGTCAAGAGGATGAATTATACGGTAACTGTTTCTTAGGGTTCTTGGAGTTTGCTCGGCAACTCTTCGACCTATCCGGACGTCGGGTTCCATTGCTAGATGGGCACATCGATTAGTATAGAAAGTTGTTTCTATGCTACCGGCTAGGTTCGAACCTAGAGAGTCACACGCATAGAAGTTTCCTAGGATGATCTATTTGCTGATCAACGATTGAGAATCGTATATGATTTAATTAATCAATTTGATTGATTGAATTATCTCAATTGGATTAAGTACAATTGAATAAGATTCAATTTGGTTTAAGTCTATTAGAAGGACTAGTCAATTTCAAATATTGATTTGAAATTAGACTTGATTTGGATTTAAATAGATTCAGGACTAGCCAAATTTGATTTGGGCTAGGACCATGATCTATGTGGGTTCAGTCCAATAAATTCAGATTAGCTTAAACCAAAAACTAAACCCAAACCTCTGCATAAGTTGAGAGATTAAATTCATATATAGAATTTAATGTACATTAATCTTCTCCAAACAATTCCGTCGGAATTCTAAAGTGTTAGAATAAATGCGCCTCTTTGTATTAACCAAGCGCTATGTTCGACGACTCTTTGTTTTTTTACCGAACGTCGGAATTAACCAAGCGCTACGGTTCAGCGTCTCTTTGGTTTTCGCCAAGCGGCGGAATTCTAAATGTTAGAATTTAATGGGCTGCTAAAAAGAGACTATAAATAGAGGACATCCCTCACCAGATTACACAGAACAAAAGAAGAGAAAAACAACACACGATATGTCGTGAATTGATTTTCTAAAGAATTAGAATAGAAAATCTGATGATTCTGGTGCTAACGGAAGTGTAGAGGATCTTAGAAGAAGAATTCAAGTGGGAGGATTCAAGATCAGCAAAGTTGTTTTCGCGAGCTAGCACTCTGGGAATCCGATCATTCGGGGCTTCGCGTGGACGATACTAGAGGCCGGACGATTGAATGGCTGCAGAGCATAAAAGGATTTACCAATTGCCTTTAAGTAAGTGATATGATCCCTAGATCTTAAGGCAGCTTCAAGATAAGAAGTATGACTTCTTGCCTTGAAGATCAAGACATGATCTTGATAGTTTATTTATATGCATATTTTGGATCAAAATCCTATATACAAGGCAAAGATATGATCTTGATGCATGTTAGATAGATTAGTATGTAATCTTTAAATTTTCGCATTGATAATTGTTATCAATTTTTAAAACATGCATGTCTCTAAGAATGTTTCTCCCTTCAGTTGCATGCTTTGATACGCCGTTTCATGATCGGGATGGTCATCTTATCACCAACGGTCCATGGATGGTCAACCGTCTCTTATTCAATGGTCAATCATCATTCGATCGAACTAGATCCAACAATCATCTGATCCTGATCCGATCATCATGATCAATGGCCAATTATTTGACCAAATCCAATGATCGATTTGATCCTGACTCGATTATCGTGATCAATGGTCAATCTTTTGATCTTAGCCCCTCATCTTAATCTAATCAGTCTCCATCGGATTCTCATGATCAAAAAAAAATTTAAGGCTTCTCATGATGATGCGCACGTGCGAAGTGCAAAGTGTGCCTACAAAGCGCCCTTTGCATGTGAGTGGGTAATGCTATGCATCACCCTTTAGCTCATTACCTATAGTGAGCCCAGAAAACTATGCATGACAAAAGGGGTTTTCATATAAGTGAACCATCTTTACTCAAAATTTTCGATGTGGACTAAATATTATCAATTTCTTATTCAAACATTAATGGGTAATGGGTATTCAAGGCTCCCAACAAAGTAAACATTATTCAATATGGATTCTAGTTCATGTCAATTTGAGTTTAGGTCTTCTCAGCTTGACTCAAAGATCATAAGATAAGATAAAGGCTTTGGCATCAAATCCCTTATAACCTTGATTCGGTGAT
Organism: Calamus simplicifolius; assembly: GCA_900491605.1. Taxonomy (NCBI): domain Eukaryota; kingdom Viridiplantae; phylum Streptophyta; class Magnoliopsida; order Arecales; family Arecaceae; genus Calamus; species Calamus simplicifolius. Next base: position 367,584 of record UESW01001389.1, on the reverse strand, counting down.
TTTAGAAGCCTTAAGTGTTGGCTTGATCGAGATCTCTTATAATTGTCAAAAAAAGGTAAGCAATGTGCTAGCTCTCTTGCTAGAGTGGAGTATAAGCACTTGGATGTAGTTTTTGGTTAAATAATTTCTTCTTTTAATGAAGAGAGTTTCTTATTACTTTAATGATTTCTTGGGTCCATCATAGAGTGGTATATGTATTTTATATTTATATTTTATATGTAGGATGGGATAATCATCATAGATGAGGCCTAAGAAATCTAAGGGTTGAGTTAGTCATAAGAGGAGCAAGCCATCAATGGGCAGTCAAGGAAGCCTTCTAACCAAATCCCAACATTGCTTAATAGGATCAAGCCATCACTGATTATGATATAAAAGATGAAATATTGGTGACACTTCTTAATTTGAAGATATTTTAGTTTTAAAGGTGTTAGATGATCATTGCATGATGTTTTAAGATTAGAAAATATAGATAGATGCAAGACTACCTTACATCATTCAGTCAACTTAAGAGAGCTAACCGAAAGTTTTAAATGTAAGAGTGAAATTTGGGAACACTTGAAGGGTCAATAGATAATTCTCCCTTAAATAAATATTATATTTTGGCAAAGTTAACCTTTGATTTTTTTAAATAAAGATATAGGTTTATTATTATTATTATTCTAGCTATGCTTCGCAATAAATTTTTTTTTTTATCTTAACACACTATCCATATATATATAAGGTCTATGCACTTTATAAGATAATTTCTAAAGGAATATCTAGTGAAGCAGTGAGGATTAATTATCACCAAGTCTTTTAATTATTTACATGGAGATTAATATTTTTCATTTTCTACATGAAAAATTGTAAGACAATTAGAATAAAATTGAAGTTCATTTTATAAGAAAAGAAAAACCAATAAAAAAGCTCAATTTTTTTTTTTTAATGGTGAACTCCCCATGGGATTGTGTTATATTAAGTATAAACATTTTCTATGTGATTAAATAAAAAAGAGTTGAGAGACATGATAGAACAAATTTGATATTATTAACTTACACTCTAATGTCTGTCTTAAATTTGTTGGTGAGAATTAACCATAAATATGAAAAAATAGAGTTAAAGTCATGTTTTGGAATCGGAATAAGATTTTCTAGATGTTTAAACTTTAAAAATTATAAAAATCAAATGAATATGTTTAGACCTAAGGTGTGCTAAGCATTATCCCAAGAGCAAGATTATCTATGCTATGCAGGATGCTGGCAAAATATGACAAGTTTCAACTTTATCCAAGTAGCTTCTATGTATGGTATGAGCACATGGAATAACCTTGAGTTAAGACTCTATTAGTTAAAGAGCCCCTTAAACTTTTATCAGATTTAGATACTTAAAAAGAGTTATTGCAGGCTACTCTGGTAGCCCAACAAGTCAATGCATATTATTGTTGTAGTTATTTGAAATTAAACTACACAAGCATTTTGTGTGTGCATAGTTGGCCGGTCCACACCTAAATAGGTTATGAGCTAGAATTTAAAGTTATTATAATATGAGTTGTTATCATAATCCAAACCAAATTATTATCATAATATGCCAAGCAATCAAGTATTTCGTGTTTTGGTTGTGGGTTAATGGAAACCATGAGTTGAATGCAATATTTGAAAATTTGAAGCTTGGCTACCGGATTACCTTCTAACTATCAAAATTAATTATTGTGCATTTTTTAAGAGAGAGCCTATTTTTTCTTATCTTGCTTATTTCTTTCCTTTTTTTCCCTCTCTTTCTATGCATATATCTGCTTATGTATATCTTTTGTTTTCCTCTTCATGACTTTCCTTATGCATATTGTTCCATTTTCTCTTTATAAATTCTTGTTGAGGAAAGAGAACAAGCCAACATTTCCAATTTATTACCTTTAATTCTTTCCCATCTATTATATCTTTCTCTATATATCTTCTTGTTTGTACTAGGCTTAACAAGGCAAAAGGCTAAACACTCAACAATGTATGCTAAGAGCTTATGAAAATACAATGTTAGATAATCCATTACCTTTTTGGTTAGAGAAAATATGTTCTACAATATTGTTCTTTCTTTTGATATGAGAGCTCAGTTATGATTAAGCATTTTGACTGCTCACACCATATCAAACTCCATTTAGTTATGTTGGGAAGAAAAATGTGGTAGGTTTTATAGGCTGGCTAATAGCATTCGAATGTTTTAAACAAAAAATCAAACACCATTAAAAATTTTCCTTGTAGGAATGCCCACTGATTAATTGCTCTTTTCTTTCAAAATGACACACACACACACATATATATATTGTTGAGCTAAATCTTTGACTTATTTACCTAAACTCAAGTTAGGTTATCCCCCACCAACGAATAGAAAGCACTTTGTTACCCCAATGTAGCAACCCAAGAGGAAAGGTGAATTGGGTTCTTTTAAAAAATTAACTAGCAAGTATATGCACTTAGAATTTTTTTACAAATAAATTAAGTATAGTGTGGTGTAGATAATATGCAATCAATCATGGAAAATAGCACAACCAAACACAAGAGATTTATTATGGTTTAGTGTCAAACCAAGCACTTACGTCCATACCCCAAGAATCTCTTGAGAATTCCACTAATATCATTAGCCGACTTGACTAGCAAACTTGTTTATGGGCATAAGCAAGCCTTACATTCTAGCCTTTCAGGCTAGTACTTATTTTCTGGCATAAGCAAGCCTTACAAGAATCCCTTGGGTAGAGCTCTACCCTCACACATTTTACTACTGTGAAACTCAAGAAAAAGACACAAGAATATCAAGTATTTGTACAATAAGCCCCTTAAATGAGCATATATTCAAAATAGAATACTTTACAATTTTTTGAAGAACACTCTACAAGAGAGCTTTTTTCTTTAAGTACATAGGAGTAATGATGAACCCTTCATAGAAGCTTTGAATGCTCTTCAAGAATGGCTGTTGAAGCTTTATCACCACGCCAAAGGTAGGACAATGAATGCTCTTCAAGTGGCTTCATAAGTATTTAATGTGGCTCTTCAACTATTTCTTCCAAGAATAAGAATCTTTTATAATGTATTTTTCTTGCTCTTTTTCTCTCTTTTTTTGTTTTGCTACAAATTACTATGCAAATGGGCTATTTATACACAACAAAAATCTAGCTGCTTTACAGCCATTGTGAGATAAAGAGATAAAAACAAAATGCATTGAAATGTTGAAAAATAGCCGTTATAAAAATTTTCATAGCCATTGATCGGCTGATTGATCATCCAATAAAAATTTGTTCTTTGTTTTGGTTTTAGAATTTAATAGTGGTTGACCAATTGGGCGACACTGGCCTTTTTCAAAACAAATTCAAAAGAGTTTTTGAAAAAAAGCCCAAGAGCAACTTTTTATTGGATAGCTAATTAGTCAACCAATAGAACAAATGCAAGTTTCTTTCATGCGTTGGATGGCCTATTGGTTAACCAATAAAAAGTTGGATGCCTAGTTTTAAAAGTTGGATGACTAACGAAAAGCTAATCTCATGTTGGATGCCCAGTTTCAAAAGTTGGATGGCTAATGAAAAGTTGGCTTCATGTTTATTGACCTAATTATTTATTTTGATGTATAACAAAAACTATATGAGTATAACTCTTATAATACTAATGATTTTGATTAAGTGTTTCAAAAATTTAAAATATTTAATTATTTAAAATCTAAAAAAAATTGAGTTTGGATCCAATTCTAGTGTCAAGTTTTAGACATTAGAGCCGATTCTAGAAAGATTAGAGCCAACTCCTGCATTTATTAGAGCCGACTCTAACATGAGAATAGTGAACCTCTTTTCTGCATCAAATTAGAGCCGACTCCTGCAAAGATTAGAGCCGACTTTAATATGAAAGCAGAGATTATATTTTTCAAAAAAAAATTAGAGCCGACTCCAGCACGCGATGTGTCGACCCCACGGAAAGTTAAAGCCCACTCTGCGATGAATGAACTTTACTATTCTGAGCATTCCGACTTAGAGCCGACCCCAGACCAGATTAGAGCTGACTCTAATATGTCAGAGGCAAATTTCAAATATGCCAGAAATGACTCTAATGACTATCTTTTCTTCAACGGATTTTAACGAACCTTTTCTCTTTCATGCTAAACTCATCCACAAGTACAATTAATGGCTAATTCCATCAAAATGTGGATTAAGAGAAGATTAGAAAAGGGAGGTTCCGACTATTTGAAAAGGAGAGGAAAAATAAGAATAGAGAAGAGAAATATTAAGAGAAAAAGCTCAGATGTGAAATCTCAAGTGTTCGAAAAAGAGTTTAGAGAAATCCAAAGCATTCAAAAGGGCAACTTTGAAGGATTTCCATCAAATCAAAAAGAAAAGCCAAGAGTATTAGTTCTTCAACATCCTCTACATCAGCAAATCTTTCAAAGCTTAAGTTTTATCTTAAAGGAAGATCATCCAATAGGATAAGAGGAAAAGAAAAAAAAGAAAAAAAGAAAAAAAGAAAAGCTTAACTTCAGAAATCTTCTAAATCAGGCTCTTCTATTTCTATCTCATTTATATTGTCTATTTGCACATTTGAGGAGCTTTCTATCTGCTGTAACTTTACTACTATTCCATTTAATTGTGATTCAATCAGGTGATTGAATTAGGAAGGCAGATTAGCCTCGGACATGCTAGGTTAGCTTGTGATAGGTTGTGTGCTGGTGAGCCTATGAAAACCGGCTGGGTTTGTTATGATTCCATTGTTAAAACAAGTTTCGGTTGTGAGCTTGTAAAACAATTTGACTGTAATTAGAATGATTATAGTGTGAACCCAAGAGTTGCTTGAAAGTAAATGTAGGTGTAGCTAACATCGAACCACTATAAATTTTTATGTTGGTCATGCTTGTCTCTTTTTCTCTCTACTCTGTCTTTATAATCTGCTTTGCATTCTTAGCATCACACTTATTGCATACTTTCTTGTTTACTATCAATTGTAAAATTATTTTAAGCGCCAAAATTTTTTAAGAATCCAATTCATCCTCCTTCCCTTTTGGGTTGCCATCTGGGCCAATAATTGATATCAAAGCTTATGCTCATCCTTTCTTGATTTAATAATCAAGAACTAAAGATTCAAATGGCAGCTCAAGCTGGTTCTTCTTTTTTCGAGGAATAATCCATAAATTGTCCACCCTTGTTTAATGGCACCAGCTATTCATATTGGAAAGCTAGAATGAGGATATTCATTCAAGATTTAGACTATGATTTATGAAATATCATTATCAATGGTCCTAGCACTCCCGCACACATAGTTGATGAATCCATTATTTCTAAGCTCGAAAGGGATTGGAATGAAAATGATCAAAAAATGGCCTAGCTCAATGCTAAGGCTATAAATGTCCTATACTGCTCCTTGGATGCAAATGAATTTAATAGAATATTCACTTGCATCTCAGCCAAGGAGATATGGGATCGATTGAAAGTTATCTATGAGGGTACCAACCAAGTTAAAGAGTCCAAAATTAACATTCTTGTGCATAAATATGAACTCTTTAACATGGATCAAAATGAGTCCATCACTTGCATGTACACTAGATTTACTGATATAGTGAATGGATTAAAGAGTCTTGAAAAGACCTATACTAATTTTAAACTTATTCAAAAAATTCTTAGGTTCCTTCCAAGAGCATGAAAAGCTAAAGTGACCAAGAAGCCAAAGATCTTAACACTTTACCTTTGAAGGAGCTCCTTGGATCTCTTATGACCATGAACTCACTATGAAGCAACATCAAGAAGAAGATGTGAAAAAGAAAAGCATGATTGCATTAAAGGCTGCTGAAAAAGAAACAAGCAGCAGTGAAGAAGATAAAGACGACGATGACATTGCTCTCCTTGCAAGAAAGTTTAAGAAATTTATGCAAAGAAGGATGTCATTTTACAAAAAAAAAGGGTGTCAAGTTGAAAGGAGATAAAGAAAAATATAAAGAAAAAGAAAAAGATCCCTTGATTTGCTGAATGTAAAAGCCTGGATATTTCAAATCCGAATATTCTCAACTCAAGAAAAGATATAGAAAGAAAAAGAAAGCTATATTGTAACTTGGAGCGACAGTGAGGAATCTTCATCCGAAGATGAATAACAAGAAGTTGCCAACATATGTCTTCTAGCAAATGAAGAAGAAGAGGTAAATTATGACACCCCCGTGTATGACTTTACATTTGATGAACTTTATGTTGCTTTCAATGAATTGATGAATAATTTTAAAGTCTTGAGAACCAAGAATAAGGTTTTAAAATAGAAATCTAAGTCTTCTCAAAAAGAAAAATGAATTTATTATTGAAGTTGAAAAGATAATATCTGAAAAGCAAAATCTAGAAAAGAAATAGAAATGATTTCTGCTAAAAATCTGAATTTAAAAATGAACTTAAAAAATACAAGACATTGTTGATAATTTACATATAGCTCGGAAAGACTAAATTTACTTTAAGTAATCAAAGAGCTGTTTTTGATAAGGCTAATTTGGATTACAAATCATAAGAAATAAAAATTTGTTAATAATTTCTTTATAAAGAAATCGATTTAAAAAGATATTTTTTATTTTTTATGTGGCAAGAAAAGACATAAATCTTATGTTTGTAATCATAAAATATTACATATGAATGCTAGTTATAAAGTAATATGATTTGGGTTCCAAAAGGAACTATGTTTGCTGCTACTAACCATGAAGGACCAAAAAAAGGCTTGAGTACCTAAATATAAGATATGATTACTTTGCAAGCTTGTCTTGCAGCCAAAGGATTAAAAAAGAAATGGTATCTTGATAACAGCTGCTCAAGACACATGATGGGTGATAAAGATCATGATGGGTGATAAAGATCAATTCATCACCCCTAAAGCTAAAAAAGGTAAAGTGATGACCTTTGAAGATAATGATCAAGGTCACTCATGAGTATTGGTAAAATTCAAATCACTCCATCTATTTTTATTGAAAATATTTATATATAGATGGATTAAATATAATTTGATTAGCATTAGTCAACTATGCGATCACTATAACAAATTCCTATTATTCTGATGCTAAAAATATCGTTTGTCAATGCTTAAAAGTATCGAAAAATATTGTTTCGATATTTTTACAAGTGTCGAAAAAAGTAAAAGTAAAGACAAAAATCTTGATGCTTTTAAAAGGCATAGAAAAAGCATTGAAAAGTCTTGACGCTTTAAAGCATCGGGCATCATTTTTTTAAAAAAAACAATAAATTTATCGATGCTTTAAAGCGTCGACAACATTTAAAAAAATTTTACAAACCCAAAAGGTTAGAAACCCGTCGTCTTTTCTAACCCTCCCGCCTTTCCTAGCTAACGAGATGTCGACGACAATCGATCATCACAACGACACCTTCTACACCGTCACCTTCAATGGCACCGACCACATCCTGACAATGGTGACGTACTCCCGTTTACCGTCGCAGGGTTGTCGGGCTTCTTCTCCGGCCAAAGCTCATTGTGTTTCCCGGTCTTGAGGAGCTTCTTGATGAGGACCTCCGCCTCGACGTTCCTGGCGATGACCACCTTCTGCTGCTGGGAGTCGATGATAGTCTTATAGACTCCTGAGAAATTTCCAAGAAAACCTAATAAAAATCCGATCTTGGCGACGAGTGCTCCATAAAAATCCAATCTTGGTCAAGAAACTCAAGAACAGAGATGAACAGGGGAATCCCAAACTAATAAGAGCTTACCTTCAATGCTTTGGAGGACCGTCTTCACTTTCTTCTTGCAACCTTCACAGTGGATTGAGACCTTCAAGGTCAAAACCTACATCACCACAAAACCATTTCTTGGAACCTTGTTATCAATGGAACCTTTCCTTGGGAACCCAACAAAGAAAGAAAGAAAGAAAACAGAACACAGTAGATGAGAAACAGCCGATTAAAGACTGAAATACCTGGTATTTCAGTGGTTCTGGACCTTCTTCAGCTGAGGCCATGAGAGAGAACTACAGAGAGAGAGAGGGGGGGTACAGGCCGCAGGGATGAGAGGGGAGTGGTGGATGTGTAGGTATTCTGTGGGAGCGAGAAATGAGGTACACGCTCCAGGAACTTCTCGAAATACCCCTCTAAGGGGCTTCGATTCATCGTGCCGCGCATCCCGCAGTGCCCATGGCCGGTGGGTGAGGTGGGCCAGAAGGAGTTCGCGACATCTTGTCCACTGAGAAAATCCTCTTCATCTCCCGCTGAGGTCTTGAAACATAAATCAAGGAGCGGGATCGAAAATTTTTTTTTTTTTTTTGGCGCTTGCATGAAAATTGAAACAGACTATACGGTGCGAGATAAAAATATGATGTTGACGCTAAGAAGCGTCGGATTAGGAAATTACGATGCCAATACTTTTTAGCGTCGGCATCCCACGATGCTTTCCAAAAGCGTTGCCCAACTACGAACACACTCGATGCTTCCCAGTAGCATCGAAAAAATAGAGTTGCTATACCCATATTTTATTATAGTGGATAAAGATTTTAAAGTTTTCTTTGAAGCATCTATCTGCACAGTTTCGAATCTCATTAACAATAGCATTATATTTGTTAAAAATAGAAATGACAATGTATACTTAATTAACTTGAATAATTTATCTACAAGTAACCATTACCTAATTACTGATAATGCTAAGGTAAATAAAATTGGATGGCTATGGCATCGTAGATTGAGATCTCAAGCACACACTTGATTTCAAAATTTCTTAGAATGGATTTGGTCAAAGGACTTCCAAAATTAGATTTTAAAAATAATAGAGTTTGTGCTGCATATCAATTTGAAAAACAAACTAAAAATTCTTTCAAATATAAAAATATTATTTTCACTTCTAGGCCACTCGAGCTACTACATACGAATCTTTTCGGACCTACTAGAATCAATAGTTTAGGAGGAAAGAAATATGGTCTTGTAATAGTAGATGATTACTTTAGATTCACTTGGATATTGTTTTTAGCTTATAAAGATGAGTCTGTCTCAGTATTTCTGAAATTCTTTAAGAAAGTCACAAATGAGAAAAATACTACCATAGTGTCTCTTAGAAGTGATCATGGGACTGAATTTGAAAATTATTTATTTGAAGATTTTTGCATTGAAAATGATATCCATCATAATTTTTCAGCACCTAGGATACCTCAATAAAATAGGATGGTAGAAAGAAAAAATAGGACTTTAGAAGACATGGTATGTACCATGCTATAAAAGTTAACTCTTAAAATATTTTTGGGTGAAAGCTATAAACACATCATGTTACATCCTAAATGGAGCCTTGATTAGACCAATCCTTAAGAAAACTCCCTATGAACTATGACATGATAGGAAACCCAATATTAGCTACTTTCATGCATTTGGTTGTAGATGTTTCATTCATAATAATGGAAAGGATAATCTAGGAAAGTTTAATGCTAAGTCTGATGAAGATATTTTCTTAGGTTATTCTACATCTAGTAAGGCATATAGAGTGTTCAATAAGAAGCATTTGATTGTAGAAGAGTCAATTCATATAGTATTTGATGAGTCTTTAGCATCAAGTTCTGAAAAGAAAGACGACGAGGAATATACTGATATATTGAAAGATATTTTAAAAAATTAAATATTGATGTATCTTCAGATCATGAACCTGAAGCTAAAGATGATGACTTACCTAAGGATGATGGTATTGATACTACTCGTAATGATATATTTATCTAGAGATTGGAGATATACTTATGGTTATCCAAAGGACCTAATCATGGTAATCCATCTCAAGAAGTAAGAACTAGGTCATCCATGAGAAATATCAATAATCATCTTGCATTTGTGTCTCATATAGAGACCAAAATATTGAGGAAGCTGAAAAAGATAATTATTGGATGTTAGTCATGCAAGAGGAATTGAATCAGTTCATTAGGAATAAGGTATGGATCTTAGTTGATAGACCTAAAGATTATCCAATTATAGCATCCAAATGGGTATTTAGAAATAAGTTAGATGAAGATGACATTGTTATTAGAAATAAGACTAGATTAGTTGTAAAGAAATATAATCAGAAAGAAGGTATTGATTTTGATAAAACCTTTGCATTTGTTGTTAGATTAGAAGCCATAAGGTTACTACATGCATTTACATGTTGCATGAACATTAATTTATTTTAGATGGATATGAAAAGTATTTTTAAATAATTTTATAAATAAGAAAGTTTATATTAAACAACCACCTGATTTTGAGGATCATAAAATTTTAAATCATATTTTTATATTACACAAAGCACTTTATGGTTTAAAGCAGGCACCTAGAGCTTGGTATGATAGACTCAGTAAATTTTTGATTGAAAATAATTTTTCTAAAGAAATATTGATAAAACCCTATTTTTAAAAGAAAAAAAGATTTATTAGTGGTACAAATTTATATCGATGATATAGTATTTAATACTACTAATAATCTTTTTGTCAAGATTTGCAAAGTTAATGTAGGAAGAATTTGAAATGAGCATAATGGAAGAATTAAATTTTTTTCTTGGACTTTAAATCAAATAAGAAAGAGAAAAAAATTTTTATTAACCAAATGAAATAAATAAGAAATTCTTAAAAAGTTTGGAATGAAAGTTGTTAAACCTCTTAGCACACCAATGAGTCCTTTATGCAAACTCGATAAAGATGAGGATGGCAAGAAAGTAGATCAAAAGTATAGAAGTATGATCGGTTCTTTACTTTACTTAACAGCTAGTAGATCTGATATCATGTTTGCTATATGTTTATGTGCTAAATATCAATCTGATCCTAGAGAATCTCACCTAATTACTGTAAAAAAATTAGATACTAAGTGGAATTAAAAATATAGGATTATAGCATTTAGTGACTCAACATTAATCTAATTGCATGTTCTGACTTTGATTTTGTTGGTTGTAAACTAGATAGAAAAAACAAGTGGTGCATGTCAATTCTTAGGTAGTAACTTAATCTCTTGGTTTAGTAAAAAGAAAATTTTAGTTGCATTATCAACTGCTGAAGCTGAATATGTTACAGCTGAAAGTTGCTTGCACTCAAATCCTTTGGATTAAGAGACAACTTGAAGATTATGGTATACACTTGATAAAATTCCAATTAGATATAACAACACTAGTGCAATAAATTTGACTAAAAACCCTATTCAACATTCAAGAACCAAACACATAGAAATTAGATATCATTTCATTAGAGAACATTTGCTAATAATGATGTTTGTCTTGATTATGTGTACTAATGAATAATTAGCTGATATACTTATAAAACCCTTAAGTGAAGAGAGATTTTGTTATCTTAGAGGAGAATTAGGAGTTTGTGATCTATTAGAATAGTTTGAAACCTCTAAAAATGATTATCTAGATTTCAATCCATTTCCTTAAAAATCTTTTTATGTTTCTAAAGAAAATCATCTAGACGCTTGATTCCTTGATTAATCTTGCTTTAAAAAAAAATTATCTAGAGTTTGATGCTTAATTTGATACGTTTTAGATTCTTTAAAACTCTCATTTTTTTACTGAAACTATTGTGGAGCCGACTCTATTGGTGTTGGAGTCGACTCTAATTTTGGACTCTCTGTCTGCTCATTAGAGTCGACTCTAGCTACTATTGGAGCCGACTCTATTTCGAGCACTGACTGTGTTAGCGATTTAGAGCCGACACCTCGCTTTATGGGAGCTGACTCTAAGTGGTCCCCATTCAATATCTATGGCAGAGCTGACTCTTCTCCAAACCAAATTAACTCCAATTCGTTCCAAATTTCTTTCCACTTCCCTCAAACTTCCAAAGACCTTTGATTCTCATCTCCTTTGATCTCTATGGCCCCCAAACGCCGTGCATCTGCCATTGGTGTCTCCATCATGACCGGAAGACGCTTCGTGCGACGTCCAACGAGGCAGCCTTCACCTAGCTCTCCATCAACCTCTTCCTCCTTAACTCCAAGTGCAATTCCTACCCCTCTTCTCTACAAGTTGATTTGCTGGCTGGAAAGGCAATAACTATGGAAAGAAAGGTAGATTTCAACTTCTTGGACTCCGAGGGCTTTGCTATTGGGAACAATTGATAGATATGGGCTAAAAAAGGTTATACTCACTTGATGTCCCCATTTATCCTGCCTTGATAAGAGATTTCTACAACAATGTAAGTAGAGGGATAGTGGACTTGTTAGCTATGTGAGAGGCACCCGAGTCCACATTACTTCAGAAATTTTGAGCAATCTTTTAAAATTTTGGTTGTTGGCATGATTGCTACATCACACAGTGATAGAGGTGAAGCCTTATCGAGGATGTTAGGAAGGAAAGTCACTGATTTTGAAGAAGTAAGGGCAAATCAGTTATCTTTGAAATTAAGGCTATTATACAACATTTGCGGCAAAATTTTGTTTTCAAAGACTGGCAGATTCGAGTATGTATCTGAGAGAAATATTATGTTATGGACTATGTTATCACTGGGCATCCCATTAACCTTGCTGGTATGATGATTGTGTATATGGCTGAGGCTAAAAGTAAGAAAAGGTCCATCCTACCTTATGGAATGATTCTGACCTTGATCTTTCGAAGTTAAGGAGTTAACATCTTGGAGAATGAGCCACAGAAGAAGCTGAGGCATATGAATTATAATGTTGCTACTCTTCACCATATGAAATTTAAGAAACTAAATGATCAGTGGCAGAGGAGAGGACAAAATGTTAAGACTGAGCATGTAAGAGAAGAAAGAACAGTAGAGGTTAATATTGATTTTGTTGAAGTGGTCCTTGAACCTTCAGTAGCTGGACCTTCTGCTTCTGGCTCTTCTTGTGCTCATTCTAGACTAAGTACTTCAGCACCTCCATCGGCACCGGCAACGACTACTACATCCTTCTCTAGTTTTTCTGGTTTTTCTAATATGCAAATTGAGCAGCTCAAGGTTTTGATGGCTAAGCAAGAAGCAAGAATCAAAGATAATTTCAGAGATCAGCTTTTTGGGCTTAAGCAGTTGGAAGAAAAAGTTGTTAGAATTGAAAGTTTAATTGGTAATTTTTTTGATACCTTGAAGATTGAGTTTAAGAATATTTTTGACAAAATCAAAGGTATTAGTGGTAACTCAGATGTTTATTCAAAATGTAATGTGAAACTTCAAGGAAGGATTGTTTCAGCTACTTTCACTCTTGAAAAGTTATTGAATCAGTTTCTGAAAACTCAAGAGAAAGGAATGGGAGAGATTCTGGAAGAATTGAAGAGAATTTTGATGATCACTTCAGCATGAATATTCCCTACCCTTTCCTGCTGCCCCAAGCCAAGCCAAACCAGTTCATCCAAATCAAATCAAATCCAATCCAATCAATCTTAGATTTGTTTTAGATTTTAGGATTTCATACATAGTACTTCGATATTGCTTTAAAGTTATTTTGTTACTTTTGATACTTAGCTTGTACTTAGGACTTTACTTCAAATGCTATGTTTATTTCACACTTCGTTTGTACTTGATCCTTTGTAATCATGGTATCAGTTTATGGAATGTATGAAATGTTATGACTTAATGAATTCAGCTTTGATTTTTGCAAAATGAATGAATACTATGATATTTGATTCTTATTTTGAGTGATTTGTATCCCATTTTGAGTAAGGAATGTTCTATGCTTTCTTAACCTTTTTGTTGATAACAAAAAGGGGAGAAAAAGTTGTATATGCATCGATTTTAATGGACTTTAAGTTATATGCACATATATATAGAGGGAGCTATCTTACTCAGGAGGAGCCTATTTGAATCTTATTTGAGTTAATAAGAGCTTAATTGTATTGATAACTTGAAGTAAGTCTTGAAATTAGTAAAGCATGAATCATTGTTGATTTATTGAAATAAAGTTGTTAAAATTCTGATTATTATTACTTTGATTAAAGAAATTGCTTAGTTTGCTACTTATGCTTTAATGGTTATGCATATACTCAATATTTTGTCATCATCAAGAAAGAAGAGATTGTTGATCCAATTATTGATTTGATGTATAACAAAAACCATATGAGTATATCTCTTACGATACTAATGATTTTATTAAGTATTTTAGGAATTTAAAATGTTTAATTATTCAAAATCCAAGGAAAATGGAGTTTGGATCCAATTCTAGTGTCAAGTTTTAAACATTAGAGCCGACTCTAGAAAGATTAGAGCTGACTCTGAAGTGTATCGAAACAATTTGGCACCTTCGGCATGGATTAGAGCCGACTCCTGCATTTATTAGAGCCAACTCTAACTTAAGAACAATGAGCCTCTTTTCTGCGTCAAATTAGAGCTGACTCATGCAAAGATTAGAGCCGACTCTAATCTCTAAAAATAGAAACTTTGTTTTTGGAAAAAAATTAGAGCTGACTCATGCATTGGTTAAAGCTGACTCCAGCACGCGATGTATCGATCCCACAAAAGTTAGAGCTGACTCTGCAATAGACGGACTTTACTATTCTGAGTATCCTGACTTAGAGCCAACCCTAGGCCAGATTAGAGCTGACTCTAATATGTTAGAGGCAAATTTCAGATGTATCAGAAATGACTCTAATGGTTATCTTTTCTTCAACATATTTTAACGAACCTTTTCTCTTTCATGCTAAACTCATCTACAAGTACAATTAATGACTAGTTTCCATCTAAATATGGATTAAGAGGAGATTATAAAAGAGAGGTTTTGATCGTTTGAAAAGGAGAGAAAAAAAAATAAAGAAGAGAAATATCAAGAGAAAAAGCTTAGATTTGAAATCTCAAGTGTTCGAAAAGAGTTTAGAGAAATCCAAAGCATTCAAAAGGCAACTTTGAAGGATTTTAATCAAATAAAAAAGAGAAGCCAAGAGCCTTAGTTCTTCAACATCCTTTACATCAGCAAATATTCCAAAGCTTCAGTTCTATCTTAAGAAAGATCATCTAAGAGGAAAAGAAGAAAAAAAGAAAAGCTCAACTTCAGAAATCTTCTAAATCAGACTCTTCTATTTCTATCTCATTTATATTGTCTATTTGCTCATTTGAGGAGCTTTCTATCTGTTGTAACTTTACTACTATTCTATTTTATTGGTGATTCAATTACCTAATTGAATGAGAGAGGCAAATTAGCCTCGGACAAGCTCGGTTAGCTTGTGATAGGTTGTGTGCTGGTGAGCCTGTAAAAACTGGCTGGGTTCGTTGTGATTCCATTGTTAAAATAACAAGTTTGGGTTGTAAGCTTGTAAAACAACTTGGCTATAATCAGGGTGATTATAGTATGGACCCAAGAGTTGCTTGAGAGTGGATGTAGGTGTAGTAACACCGAACCACTATAAATCTTTGTGTTTGTCGTACTTGTCTCATCTTCTCTCTACTCTGTCTTTATAATTTGCTTTGCATTCTTAGCATCACACTTATTGCATACTTTCTTATGCACTATCAATTGTCAAATTATTTTTAAGCTTCAAAATTTTTAAGAACCCAATTCACCTCCCTCCCTTTCTTGGGTTGCCATCTGGGCCAACAATGTTGAACGCCCAATTGGACATCTAACAAAAAGTTGGATGCCCTGGGCATCTAACTCTATGAATCTAAGTAATGGACGCCCAATAGAGCGTCTAACCCCCATAAAAAAAATTAAAGAAATAGATTCATGGCACAAGTGAGTTAGAATTTTTTTTTGTAAGGCACGTGAAATGATCCGGCTGCACTGTTTGCACAAAAGACTTTGTAAGGTAGCTAAGTTGAATAATTATAAAATCTAAGTCCTTTGATAACTTGATTTTGGTAAGAAATCATTCAAAGATAGTTCACATAAAATCCGTTGATCAATCATGAAGTCCAAATCCTTTGAAAAATTCATTTTGGTAAGAATATCATTCAACGATAGTCACACAAAATTCATGGAACAGACATAAAATCCAAGTCTTATGAAAAATCATATTGCATCACAATATATTTAAAAGCAACTTAACCTTAAAATACATTCATAAGATTATCACTTTACTTGTGTTACCTTTCATTTGCTTTAAAATTTACCTCAATCTGAAGCAAACACCTTCTTTCATGATGGATTATCTAAAATCACTGAGTTTCAATAATAATATCATTAGTACCATATTTAATTATATTGTATTCATAAAAATTAATATTAGGTCAACACACTTATTTTAAAAATTTTATATAAAAAATAAATTTACTTCAGAGTTTCTTTCTCAAGTCATATCATGATCGCATGCGTGATGAAAGAGCATGTGATAAGTGGCATTCCCCTTCTTCACTCATACAATATTACTAAGTTGGGCTTTCGCTTGTTATCCAAGATTCCTCATTGCTATCCCTTGATGCAATTCCTCTATAGTAGCTAATTTTTTGATTGCATGGAACCAATTTTGTAAAATAAGAAAGACATTTTTTTCATAATGACACCAATCCCACAGCTCAATTAGTATATTAAGGAAACCTCATTTTTTATCTCCTTATCCATTCCTTTTATACTCTAAGAAAGAGGTCTTACATCTAAATTTGTTCCCCTTACTTCTTTCCCTTCTTTATCTTCTCTCTCTTCATCTATGTATATGGTTTTATATTCTTGCATATATCGTTCCCTTTTTTTTTTCTTATTTGAACATTTGATCTTGAACCTTGTCATGTTAAAAAATAACTATAATACTTATACTCGGTATTGGATAGTCATGAGATATCTTCGTCTATCTAATCTCTTGTATTTCTTTTATTTTTCATCTCTGATCCAACATTAAACTTTATAATGGATGATAATTCAAAATCTTTATTCCCTTAGTTTTTTTGGCAAAGAAACGATGTTGATGCGCTCAACCTTGCTTACATATTAGATTGCCAATATATTAGGTTTCATTATATTTTGTTTAACTTGATTATATGTTAGTTTTCAACAAGCTAGGTTCATGTTTTTTCTATGATAATATTACTGTTATAGCAAAGAGACTTAAATTTAGTTTATGTAAGGAAAGAAGAGGAGTAGCATAATATTTAATGATCACCTAGAGTAATTTTATTTGTGTAAGTATATTTGTACTTTTTATCTTAATGGAGATCTTATTTAAGATAATGAATTATTTTTATAAGTCTTAACTATAATGGTTTATATAAAACTATTGCATTCATTATAATAGAATATAAATCAACTTATCATAAGATATAACCAATAATAAATAATGCATCATTAATAAAGGAGATAATTACTTGAAATATTGCGTTACTACTAATTATTGGTCCAGTAATAATAAGAAATTCATTATAGTATACTAACAATTTAACATCTCATCCATTTTGTATTAGCTGTTATATTTGAATATTTGCACTATTTTATGAATTTTAGTTTTCTATACCTATTAAATAAATTGATGCATCAATTCATCCCTTTTCCACTAAGATAATTAGGACATAAAACTTCTAAGATATTGGTTACATGATTTTTATTCATAAAATGATCATTTATCCTTTTATAATTAATATCTCATTTGTAATTATAATATTAAAAATATGTTTTATAATAATTTGCAACTATTGTCTCATGTTTGACATTCTTGTTGTAATTTGTAAATTTTAATATTTTAAAAATTAAAAATATTTAATATCTTGCTAATTTTTAATTCATCATTAAGATCATGAAGATGAGTTTTTCCTAATTAATATTTAGATACATAGTGCACCTATAAAAGCATTTAGATACTTTTTATCAGAATAATATATTTTCTATATTATGCCTTATACTTTGTTATTGGCTAATCTATTATTTGAGTATCTTAAAAAACCTTTCTAATAATATTTATTTATGAAGTAAGAAAAAAAAGTTGATTGATGGATTTCTTATCTTTATATATTTTCATAAAAAATATAGAAATTTAACTATTAAAAAGGTGAAGTACGTTTATTATTTTGTTAAAAATATTATATCTTATGATTGCCTATGTAATCATCTTGAATTCAATAGAATTTCAATTTACTATTTTTAATGTAAATTTCTAAGCATTCCCTCTATATTCTTAGTGTTTGTTTTATCCGCTAATCCAAAATTTTTATAATGCAAGCGTACCATCATAGTTGGATTTATTTTTCTATATTAGTGCATTTTATACTAAAACTTCACTTATAACATATGTATGTATCCATATTTAATATCTTATGTTACATAAATATCATTATTTAATTATAAATACCTATTTATAGACCATCCTTCCATCCATTGCATATGCATGTGAAGTAAATTAGTATTTCTTGATAACTTAATTATCTTTAAATATTTCAAAACTAGACAAGTCACTTCAATATTATCCTGTGTTTCCTTTAGTTATTAGTTTAGTTATATGACTAAAATATAAAAGATGTTGCCTTACATCTCTCACGATTATAAAATTGTCATCAATTAAATAACTCTTTTATAATACGTTATAAATTTATATATTATAAAATATTTATCACCATGTTATTTTTATCATTCACAAGATTGCACTTTGATGCATTATGCATGTGTTTCAAACTTTACTAAAAACTACTACATATATTATTTTTATAAATTTATTTTCTAAAAGTTGTTAAATCCCTTGGTCTAGGATGTAAAAACTAGTTGGCATGTTTATAAAATAAGTGATCATATATGTAAAATCCATCTTTTTAGTTCAAACATAATAAGTTAATAAATTTGATCATGTAATTTAAAATAAGCTCCTACAATATACTCTTATCTTCACAATTCAGATTCTTGATGATCTTGTAGTAGTTTCATAGTAATAATCATTTCTTTCTAATTTATTTCTCTTGCACTATTAGACACTAATCCTTTACTTACCCATTTGTTATTTTCTATGAAATATTTGAAAATCAAGAGGATTATAATAAATATTATTGAATAACTTTGTAATTTAATGGTATGAAATAGCTGCCATTTCTTTATGTTGTTTTATAACACATTTGTCAAATAAAAATAAAATTAAAGTGATATATTAAATCTATTATTTCTCAAGAAACTTGACTTAGTTATACTCAAGAGGATCCTATTTAGATTTAGTTAAGTCTAGATTTTGACGATGGAGATCCCATATCAATAGTCTAAATTATTAAATATGGTATATTACCTCTAAAATATTTATATACCTAAAATTATATGATGTAAGACCTTAGACCTATGCATCAAGTAATTAGAAAAATATGTATTATTTAATATTATTTATAATATCCAAAATTTTGACATCCTATACATAGGCTACGGTGTTTAAATTATATAAATTTTATTTATAAATATTTTAAAAATAGTATATCATGTCCAATGATTTGAATCATTGATAAGAAACTCTAAGTATACGAATCTAGATTTAATCATATTTAAATGGAAATCCTATCAAGTGTAGCCACGTTAAGCCCTTTTTTATATGCTTAAAATTGTTTTGTATGGATCCAATGTAGCTTATATAGTTATATCTTTAGGGTAAAATAAATAATATCTTATTAATTTGTCTAATGAACGTGTTTAGGTCTTACTAGTAATTCTCTTTGTAAGTTAATCTATTTGTAGGCTATAGGTATGCATTTTAAAATTTTATAAAATATATTTGCAACGAAAGCAATAAAATAATAGATCTAATCCAATATCAGCCTACAACAAGATTATGATATGAAAATTATATATAAAAGTATAAAAAGTATACAAATCAAATATGTGTAAATACAAATAGCATAGATCATATCTATATTTGTTGCATGGTGCCTTAGATCATATCTAAGTCACCAGTAATTATAAAATCTCTTACCTTTGGATGCTTAACGATTCTCGTAGTAATGAAAGGCGGTGGTAGGTAGTACTTCTACGAGCCACACAAAGGTGTATGGCCTCTACAGGTGATCCACACTGGGATTCTGATCTTGATTAGCCTCTTCGGAGTGCTAGCTCCTCTCCAAGGTTTTGATGACTAGGTTCTTCTTTTCAACACCAGATTGCTCTTGGAGTTGTAAAAGAACATGGAGGATAGATTTCGATGGAGAAGATCTAAAGGAAACCCTTTTCGTAAGACCTAGCTTAATTGCCAAGATCCCTACATCCCAAAATCCTTCTCTCCTTCTTTTTCAGCCAAAAACCACCCCTTTTAATGCTCATCATCAGCCCCCTAAAAATGAAAATCGTGGAGAAAAAGAGAAGGAAGATAAGGAAGAAATCATTTCTCTTCTTTTTTAGCCAAAAATAACCTCTTTTAACGCCAATTACCAATCGCATAAAAATGAAAACAGTAAAAAGAAGGGGTGGAAGATAAGAATAAATCCTTTTTTTTTTCAACCAAAAATCGCCCCTTTTAACGCCAATCACCAGTCCCATAAAAATGAAAATCGTGAAGAGAAAATGAGTGAAAGATTAGGAAGAAATCCTTCCTCTTTCTTTCAGCTAAAAGTCACCCCTTCTAATGCTCATCATCAGCGCCATAAAACTGAAAGTCATAGAAAGAAAAGGAAAGGAAGATAAGGAATGGGGGTTAATTAGGGAGAGGTCATCAACATCCCTCTTAAATTTAAATTTAAAATTTGAATTCAAAATTCAAATCCAAAATTAAATTTAAAAATTAGTTTGACATTGGGCTCAACTGAACCTAAATTGAGTCCAAAACAAATCACATTTGATTTGACCCAAATTATCATAGCTCAATCAAATTGAGCTAGCCAGCAATCGTATTGCCAATTTAATCCTCTAATTAATCACTAACATTTAGCTTCTCAATCTTCGAGTCAGGCAGAATCCCTTATGGTGTGTGACCCCATAGGTTCGAACATTAAGCCAGGAGCACTGGAACACTTTCAATACTAATCAAAGTCGCATCTAGCAATGACACCCGACGTTCGGATAGGCTGAAGGTTGTAGAGCAAAAATCAAGAATCTCTAGCATACGGTTACCATATAATTCATCCCTTTGACCCTCAATGCTCAAGATGACTTAGGGTTTAACTGCCAACCCTTAATCAGCTCATCCATAAAGTGTCTTAACTTCACAAATCCTGTGACTTCTCACAAGGACTACCTTGGCCAAGGCTTTGCTAAATTGAAACATAGTGAAACATTCACTCCAAACTATTTAGAGGGGTTAATCCCTTATTGATCCATTCACTGCTTCACAAGTACTTGACTATACCCAGAAACCTTCTATTACTAGATTAAAAATTCAAGTAGTCCAGTACCAAAGTACAGTAGGTTGCTTGCAAGCTACCATGGTGATATTAGGTCAGAGGGACACTTATATTCATATTCCTTCACGAATACTTCTTGGCAGAAGAGTGTTACACAGATTGATCACATTCAGCGAGATGTCATATACCTCACCTGCATGTCATACCAGTATCAACACACTCCTTGGTAAAGAGGACAACCAACTCATATGACATATAATGACCTATACTTGATACATGTTGTTCTATAACTACATATCATTTGGTCACGACCATTTTAAGAACCATTCAATAAACCCTCTCTTTATTGTATTGATTATGGTTCTAAGGACTCCATCACAAAAGAATTCATTCAGAAAGATGTAATATGATAAACCACCAAATAAATATTTTATTAATTAATAATTCACATACATTTATAACTTGCACAATCATCTACATGTTAGTTGATTGACTTTAGGACACAATTTCCAATAACTCCCACTTGGACTAAAGCTACTCAGAGCAGTATCTAATACCCATCTTCATTTATGGTCATCAAATTCTTTGATTCCGAGAGCTTTAGTGAAGGGGTCAGCTAGTTCTCCTTTCCATCGATCTTCTGAAGGTCAATGTTACCTCGCTCTATAATTTTTTTGCATAAGGTGATAACGGCGCAGAATATATTTGATGCGCTGATGGGACTTTGGCTCTTTAGCTTGAGCAATAGCTCCAGTATTGTCACAGTACACCAGAATGGGACCATCCAGAGAAGGTGCTACTCCCAGCTCACGTAGGAACTTTCGCAACCATACGGCTTCCTTTGCTGCATTCAATGCCGCAATATATTTCGCCTCATAAGCTAAGTCTGCCACAGTGTGCTGCTTGAAACTTTTCCAGGAGATCGCTTCTCTATTTAGGGTAAAGAAAAATCCTAACACACTCTTGCTCCTTAGTATTTTGCAAACACTTAAGGATAGTCTTTACTACTTTTCAATGAGCTTCACCTGGGTTAAACTGGTATATGCTCATTACCCCTAGTGAGTATGTCATGTCTGGTCTAATATATGTCATAGCGTACATGATAGACCCACTATCGAAGCTTATGAAATCCTACTCATACGCTCTCTCTTCTTAGGAGTTGTCGCACAATCCTTTTTGAAGAGATAAAATTCTATGGCCTATTGGGAGATAGCCTGTCTTGAAATTCTCTATACTGAACTACTTCATCACAGTGTCTATGTACGTAGACTGGGATAATCCTAGAAGCCTCGTAGATCTATCTTTATAAATCTTTATACCAAGTATGTAAGAAGCTTTACCCAAGTCCTTCATAGAGAACTAAGATCACAACTAGACCTTTATTCCCTGTAGTGCTAGGATGTTATTCCCAATTAAGAGAATATCATCCATATACAACACAAGGAATACAATTACAAAACTATTAGCCCATTTATAAATACAAGGTTCTACTTCGTTTCTAATGAAACCATACGTCTTGATACATTTATCAAAATGCATGTTCCAACTCCGAGATGTCTTCTTTAATCCATAAATGGATATTTGAAGCTTGCACACTTTTGACTCATTTATGAATGTGAACCCTCATATACACCTCCTATTCCAGCTCACTATTCAGGAAAGCTGTTTGGACATTCATTTGCTAGATTTTATAATCAAAGTATGCTACCAAAGCAAGCATAATCCAAATGGATTTGAGCATTGCCACATAACATTGACGATACCTTTTGGAAACCAAATGGGCTTTATAGGTCTCTATCTGCCCATCTACGCTTCTTTTTCTTTTGAAAATTTATTTGCATCCAATGGGTTTTATTCCATCAGGTGGATCAATCAATGTCCATACATTATTGATTTCCATAGATTTCATTTCGTATTTCACGGCTTCTAGCCATTTCTCAGAGTCAGACCTCTGCATTGCATCCATATAGGTGATCGGATCCTCATTGTTTTCATCAAGTTCAATAGGATTACCATCTCAGACCAAGAAACTATAGTATATATCCGATTGACGTAGTATCCTGCTAGATCTCCTTAATAGTTATTGTATGGGCTTTGGGTTTGATCTAATCAAAACCGCTTTTATATTGTCTCTTAAGTATGTCAATTTTTCTTCTTGTTGAACTTCACTAAGTTCAACCTTAGTAGCTCTAGTTCCTTCACCAAGAAACTCCTTTTCTAAAAGATAGCCCTTAGACTGACGAACAACTTTTGTTCTTCAGGCAAGTAAAAGTAGTATCCCGTAGACTCTTTTGAATACCCTACAAATAGGCACCAGTCAGACCTAGGTCCAAGCTTATATATTTCCAAACGTTTAACATAAGCCGGGCAGCCCTAGACCTGAAGGTGTGAGAGTATCGGCTTATGCCTAGTCCATATCTCATATGGTATTTTGTTAACGGACTTACGTGAAATCCTATTTAAAAGGTAATACGCTGACTCTAAAGCATAACCCCAAAAGGAGATCGGTAGAGAAGCAAAGCCTATCATGGACCGAATTATGTCTAATAGGGTTCAATTCCTCCTTTTAGACACTCCATTTAACTGAGGTGTCCCTGAAGGTGTTCATTGAGAGAGAATCCCATTCTCCTCAAGATATGTGAGAAACTCACTGAAAAGATATTTACCACCCTGATCTGATCGAAGGGTTTTGATAAACTTTTCCGTTTGTTTTTCTACTTCATTACGATATCATTTGAACATTTCAAACGATTCAGACTTATGCCTCATCAAGAATATATAACCATATCTTGAAAGATTATCTGTAAACGTAATGAAATAATTATACCCATCTCTAGCACTGACATTCATAGGTCTGCATACATCGGTATGTACCAAACTTAGAATTTCATTGGCTCGTTCACCTTTTCACCAAAAGATGACTTGGTCATTTTACCTAGAAGACAAGATTCATAGATTGGTAATGATTCAAAATCACTAACCTTAAGTAAACCTTGTTATCTCAACCTATTTATCCTATTTTTGTTAATATGACCTAGCCGATAGTGCCAAAGGTAAGCATTACTGATATCGTTTATCCTAAGGCATTTGCCAGATATATACATTAAACTAACAGGTTGGATAGTACATATATGCCATTACTCATATATCCATTCATCACAATAGAACCATTCATAATGATTTTACAAATATCATTCTTTATTTATAGTTCATAACCAGACATGGCCAATTGGCCTATAGAAATGATATTTAAAATAAACGATGGATAATAATGACATTCATTTAGAATGATTGTACAAGACTCAAAAATAAGTTTGATGACTCCCAACACCAGGACTGAAACTTGGCTTCCATTTCTCACGTTTAAGAATCTCTCGTCGTCCTCGAATATCCTACTAACTTGAAGTCCCTACAAAGAATTGCATATGTGAATTGGACTTCCGTTATCCAATACCCAATTAATAGTATCATAAATAGAGAAACTACAAGGCGTTATCATATAAATACCTTGTATGGCATTTCTTTGCTATTTCCTTTTCTTGGATCTGTTCGAGTCAAGGGATGCAATATAAAGAGGACAATTCTCTTCTAATGATCCTGCTTCTTGTAAAAGAAGCACTTTGCCATACTCTGATCAACCTTAACCTTTTTGGCTTGACTGGCCCAGCATTGTGCACCTTCTTCTTTTTATTTTTTATTTTTTCTTTCTTAAAGAGATGACAACCTTCCAAAGAACCTCCCACTAAATTAACCATCCCTTTATTGAGCTGGTGATCTTTCTCATAAGTCCGCAATAAACCAAGTAGTCCATCGTAGTTTACTATAGGCTTATTCATTCTATAATGATCGCGAAAGTTGAGGTAGGAAGGTGGCAAGGAGTTCAGTATCGCATCTTTTTTAAGCTATTCATGCAAGGGATAGCCGAGTTTGCCCAAATGCTCAATCATCTTGATCATGTACAATACATGATTAGTGACCGAGCCCCATCATGCATCTGCGCATTGTAGATGGCACACGAGACCTTGTACCTCTCAATATCATCTGGTGTGCCAAAGGATTCCTTCAACTTTTGAAGGATTTCCTCTGGCTGGGCTTTCTCAAATTTATGATTGAACTCGTCATTTATCGCTGCTAGCATTATGCATCGGATCCGATCAGAGAGCCACTTCTGATAAGTGTCTTTGACAGAACCCTTAGCACTAGGAGCAAGGACTTTTGGTGGTGGATCCGTTATCACATAAAGGATCTGTTCATGCTCCAGGATAATTCCAAGCCTTCGATACCAGCTATCAAAGTTGGGACCCATGAGTTTTTCATTGTCAAGCAACGATCGGAGCGATAAGTTGGTAGACATTATCTGAAAGAAAAACCAAAAATCTATTAGTATATATGAATTATTATTCTAAAGACATGGACTTTAGTCTAAAGACTCTCCCACTATTTTATTTAGACTAGCAGCCTCTACCTCCAATCCAAGGAATTACATTGAATCCATTAGTGGGTACTAGAATCCAATAGATAATACATGAGCCCACCTATGTGCATCTAAAGGTATGTTTTTTAATCGATTACTTCTCCAAGTAACTTCTAGTGTTTAATTTTGCCTCAAGGTGCACTTCAATCGGCCTTTGGACCTTCTATTAAAGGTCCTGGTTAGGTCCAACCATTAACACGACAAAATTCAATGCTTCTAACCAATAAATAGTCAAGCTCGACTTTGGCCGGCCCACCTAACCACCGTTAAGAGAGTCACATTGAGCCAACATATTAGATTGGCAATTCCAATAGCCCGATGAACATCCAACCTTTGGGTATGCCGATGATCACCCAACTACTGGACCAATTACCATCCAATTAATGGAAGGCTAAGACTTAGTTATCTCATAACTTCATCCTTTTAAGGACCTAATAATTTAGAGGGTTTTACTTGCGACATATTTTAGACACCAATGGATTTATCAAATTTGATTAACCTAGCCTAAAGACTCGGTTCTACCACTGAGCCACAAATCAGGTCTATTTAGATTTATGGACTGATCAATCTAACTAATTAAAAAGATCTAAAGAGAAGGTAACCTAACTCAACTTTTGATTATATTTAAATTATCTTTTTAGTCTAATCAATCTAAACTTAGGTCTATTCCAATTAAGAATCTAACTTAAGCTAACCCATGACCCTTAAAGCTTACGCAAATAACTTAAGATCTTTAAATCACATTTCTAGTTTTTTTCATCTTTTAAGATAATTTAATTTATCAATTAAATTTAATAAACTTTTAAATTAAAAAGATTTCAATTTAACATGTAAAATAAATGTTATAAAAATTAAAACAGTTTATGATCGTACCACCCAAAAATAAGTTTAAAACCATTTTAATTTATATTCTCTTTACTTTTTTTCTTCATGAGTTATGACACAAATGGCACCCCTATACGCCATAGGAGATCCCATTGAATGGAAAGAGAGGGTCTTTAAATCTGACTTCTCTCCTATGACCGAACGGCCTGATGAATCCATCCAATCCAAGTACTTGGCTTCCAACCAAATCTGCCTTCAAGTGCTCTCGGCAGTCTATTGCACTCTCTAAGTCATGGATAGTTGGGCACCACAAACTGAGGTACTACCAGTAGACTCCCTCATTAGTGCATCCCTAATATCCCTATCAGACGCTCGTTGGGCATAATGATCTGGGGTACTACCAGTAGCCTCCCCTTTTGAATCATCTCAGAGTTGAGCATGATAGAAACTAAGAGCACAAACCAATACCATTGTAAGTTAATCTATTTATAGGCTACATGTATGCATTTTAAAATTTTATAAAATATATTTGCAACGGAAGCAATAAAATATTAGATCTAATTCAATATCAGCCTACAACAGGATCATGATATAAAATTATATATAAAAGTAAAAAGAAAAGTATACAGATCAAATCTGTGTAAATACAAATAGCATAGATCATATCTATGTTTATGGCCTAGTGCCTTAGATCATATCTAAGTCACTAGTAACTATAAAACCTCTTATCTTTGGATGCTTAACGACTCTCGCAGCAATAAAATGGCAATGGTAGGTAGTACTTCTACGAGCCACACAAAGGTGTATGTCCTCTATAGGTGATCCATACCGAGGTTCTGGTCCTGATCAGCCTCTTTGGATTGCTAGCTCCTCTCCAAGGCTTTGATGACTAGGTTTCTTCTTTTCAACACTAGGGTGCTCTTAGAGTTGTAAAAGAACATGGAGGATAGATTTCGGTGGAGAAGATCTAAAGGAAACCCTTTTCTTAAGACCTAGCTTAATTGCCCTTACACCCCAAAATCTTTCTTCTCTCATTCTTCTATTTTAGCCAAAAACCACTCCTTTTAATGCCCATCATTAACCCCATAAAAATAAAAACTGTGGAGAGAAAAAGGGAAGGAAGATAAAAAAAAAATCCTTCCTCTTCTTTTTCAGCCAAAAATCACCCAATCACCAGTCCTATAAAAATGAAAACGATGGAAAGAAAAGGAGTGAAAGATAAGGAATAAATCCTTTCTCTTCTTTTTCAACCAAAAACCACCCATTTTAACGCCAATCACCAGTCCCATAAAAATGAAAACCATGAAGAGAAAAGGGTGAAAGATTAGGAAGAAATCCTTTCTCTTCGCTTTTTAGCTAAAAGTCACCCCTTTTAATGCTCCCATAAAATTGGAAGTCATAGAGAAAAAAAGGGAGGAAGATAAGGAATGGGGGTTAATTAGGGAGAGGTCATCAACATCCCTTTTAAATTTAAATTGAAAATTTGAATTCAAAATTCAAATTCAAAATTGAATTTAAAAATTAGTTTAACACTACAAGGGAAAAAAAATATTGCGATGCCCAAATGCGTCGCTAAACATGCTATTGCGATGCAATGATGGCGTCGCTCAGATGTCCGTCGCAATCTTCATTTGTCATAATTGCGTCGCAATATTGCGACTCTCTCCGACATAACAATACGTCGTAATATTGTGACGCATCCAAATGCGTCGCTAAATTTAAAACTAATTTTTAATATTTAAAATTATTATTAAATATTGCAACACATTCAATTGCGTCGCAATATTAAGACGCATTTAGTTACGTCGTAATATTTAATAATAATATTTTTGATATAATAGCGATGCAATTTGAGTTGCTAATGCATCGCCAAGAAATTTTTTTTTAAAATATTCTGACGCAAGGTTATTGCGTCGTAATATTTAATAATAATATTTTAGATATAATAGCGACACAATTTGAGTCGCTAATGCGTCGCTATTAATTTTTTTTTAAATTATTGCGATGCCAGGTCATTGCGTTGCAATATTTAATAATAAAATTTTAAAAATATTAGCGATGCAATTTCAGTCGCTAATGCGTCGCTAATTAAATTTTTTAAAAAATATAAAATATTAAAAATTAAAATGGTTAATACAATTTTATTACATTTAAATATTGATAGAAACATTCTTCACTCATATTGATCCAAAATAATCATTTAATTTTTAAAAATAATTAATATATTAAAATTTTAAAGTTTTCATGTACAACATATAAAAAGAAAAAAAAATATCAAGAATCTGAGCGATCACGTGGAGGCTAGAGACCCTGCGACAAGCGGCTAACCATATCCTGCAAATGACGCATCTAATCTCGCACGTCTACAAGCTCCTGATCCTGGCCTCGCATACGCTGCTCGAACTCGTGCTCGATCTCCTGCCGAATCTCCTGCCGAACCTCCTACGCAATAGATCTCCGAATGTCGTCTAAACGCTCGGCAGGAATATTACCAGAAAATCGCGAGCTGGAGGCCTGATGGGGAAAATATGCAGAAGCTCTAGTGCCCAGACCATAGACCCTGCGGTCTCGCGGCTGGGCACCAACAGCCTTCAAAAACACACGCTAACTCTCCTCTGCTGAGAGTTCGACGGGTGTCTTCCCATCAGTGGAGTCGACCTGCGATGCCTGGGAGCGAAGCTCCTCGACTCGTATCTTTGAATTATAAAATCAACAATAAATGAATTAATAAATTTCTTAAAATAAAATTTTACAAATTAAACATATACTACATAAAGCTAATTTCTTACCGCAACCTTCCGTGATCGCGTGTCGACCCAGGAACCATCCCTCTGGTGTGTGTCGCCCTGAATAGACGAAACTCATCAGGATCTCCGCCCTCCTGCTCAGACTATAACAATAAAAAATTGATATTAATACAAATATTTGTAAATAACTAAATTAGTAATTAAATTATTTATATTTTCTTACCATACGGCGTCTGTGCTCCTGAATCGAAATGGAGCCCGAAGTATGGCGGGAGAGACCCATGCCAGGACCGCCCTTCTCGGATCGACGGTTCGTGCTGGCTGATGCGGACCTCCTGCGCCAGCCATCGGACTGCTAGGCCTGCTGCCACTCATGCCAAATACCCTCTGGCACATGCGTAGGATGCTGACCCGATGACCTCCAACGATGAAACATGTCAGAGTATCGGCGTCCCGTAAGAGCCTCCCATGTTGCCCTAATGGCATCATAGCTAGCAGGGTCCCACGTAAACTTTTTCTGCATTAAAATAAACAGTTAGTTTTAGAATTTATTAAGATTAAGAAATTTTATATCAGTGATAAATTGTATTTAATAAGTTTACCTGAAACTCAGAAAAATAAAACTCCCTCGTGGCTGGAGATACGTGGCGCCAATCGTAGCCACTGGAATCTGCACGCCTCTGAAATACGACGCTAATGTGGCTGGATACATGATGCTGCTAAATAAATCTGTTAAAAAAATACATGTTTATAAGTAATTAACTTAAAAATATAAAAATATTTTTAATTAGTATATAATTACAGTCCATGAGCATCAAGTCGAAGTACGGTGTGGTCGATGGTGGAAGAACTCTCGAAGGTATGTGTCGATCGGCTGGATGGTAATACCAATGCAGGATCACCGCCGACTGCTGGAGAGATCGAAGGCTGTACGATGTGTGGAGATCCGAACTCTCCATCTCCAAAGCTCATGTGATCTGATGCAGCAGGGCTACGTCCCTGCTTACTCCGTATGTCATCGGTAGATCTACCTCTGCCCGTCATACTGAAAATACTAAAGATTCATACAATTAAATTACGATTAATGATTGACTATGTAAAAATTTACCACTTATAAAATAAAGTTGAATTTAAAAAACCTCTATGTTTAATCGGTGTCATTTGTTTCATGAAATGTTGGTTCAATATCCGATGCCGTATCGGACTGCGATTCAGTTTCATTATCATCGGAAGGAAACCGAACATTTACATCCGCAATTTCTTGGACATCACCATTTGGATCTCTAAGTGATGTTTCAGGAGCCCTTGTGTCATCCTCAATTGCATGCATTTCCATCTCATCCTCTTGAAATGCAGGGCACTCGGCTGATTGACTTGATGAACTCTCCTCTAATAAGATTGTTGAACGTGGGACGATTTTAGAAACAGCCCACCAATCTCGCTTGTTGTTGCGCAAACTTGGATATCCGCAGTAAAACACTTGCTGAACTTGGGATGCAAAGATCAATGGGTCATATTTATGCAATCTTCGTCGATGGTTCACTTCAACCAAATTGTAGTCGTTATGAACCCTTTTGCCCACAGGAACTGTCGGATCGAACCAATCGCAACGAAACAATACGGTTCGTTTCATAGGCCAACCGGGATATTCAACTTTAACCACCTCTACTAACTTTCCGTAATAATCCTGCATATTTGCTCCAACACTTTCTCCTTTTAACACACACGCCCCAATTCTGCGTGCCTCTTGAAGCTGCTAATCGTTCAATCTAAAATTTATACCCATTAACAAAATAGCCAGTAGAGGTTGTTACGGTCTTCAATGGACATTGCGATAGACATTTAATGAAAATATTATCGGTTGGGGACCATGGACCGTTTACCTATAAATTAATAAGCTATTCACAACCAATTCGAAAAATTAAAGCCATTACTGAAATTGATTGAATGATACTACTCACAAATTCATAAAACCAGTAAGCAAACTCCGTTTCTAACTTCTATCCAATTGCAACTTGACTGATGTCGGGATTCATCTGTCATTGTCTATTACAATACATCCTTATGGGATGATAAGGATTAAAACTGATGTTAGCAATTAAATATTATGGTATATTGTAATTTAAATTAGAAGTTCCAATTAAGCATTGAAGTATACACTTACTCAATATATGGATCGACTTCTCTACAGTTCATTAGGATATAATAATGTGCTACATTATACTCCATATCGCTAAGATTTCTTGACTTCTGCCCCCCAAATGAATGGTCGATACCTTTAAAAATTAATATTCTACCGCCATTAGGTTCTCCTTCGTCTACACATACGTCATCGTTATGACCAAGATTTTGGCTTCTCGTGTGGACGTGACCCTCAAAGTAATGCGAGGCAAAAGCTGAAACTTCTTCGACCAAGTGTGCATTGCATATAGAACCTTCAACCCTTGCCTTATTACGCACATTATTTTTTAACTTCTTAAGGTACCTATATGTAAAATTGAGATAAAAAATTAACCAATTTTCTTGCAATGAAATAATATTTGAAATGTCAATATGTCTTAATGATGTATAAATTTACCTCTCAAAAGGATACATCCAGCGATATTGCACGGGACCAGCTATGCTCGCTTCGTATGGCAAGTGAACCGGTAAATGCTCCATTGAGTCAAAAAGCTGGGAGGAAATATTCGCTCCAGCTTGCATAAAATAATTGGAATTTACTCTTCAAGCCTTGTCATGGATGCAGAAGTAATGACTGTGGCAGACAACTCCTTGAAGAACAAGCTGAGCTTTATCAATGCCTTCCAGACATGTTGCGGAAGCAACTCACGAAAAGCTATAGGCAATAACCGTTGCATGAAAACATGACAGTCGTGACTCTTCATACCGAACAACTTGAGCATATGCATGTCCACACACCTACCAATATTTGAGGCATAACCATCTGGAAATTTTAACCCTCTAAGCCAGTTACATAAAACTTCTCGTGAATTTCTGTCAAGAGTGTAACAGGCTTTAGAATAGGTCACGTCGGTACTCCTCCTCAAATCACCTCTTCTGCAATACTAATTAAGTTCTTCTCTTGACTTTGCAGTGTCTTTTATTTTTCCCAGGATGTTTAGCACCGTGTTAAATATGTTATCAAAATTTTTTTCTCGATATGCATAACATCCAAGTTGTGCAGGATGAGATTTGTGCTCCAATAAGACAAATCCTAAAATATACTCTGCTTCTTCCAGTTATGTTCTTTACATATACGACCATTTATTCTATCTGCATCTGGTTCCCAAGCATACCTCAACCCCAAATGCTCTATAGTATCAAATATATCCATGTCGGACCTAACCGGTTCGGCGAATTTTGTGACTGCTTTGTTCTTCTAAAAGGCGATCAAGTTACACCTGTAAGGATGATTTGGGGGCAAGAACTTCCTATGATGATCAAACCATGACTGCTTACCACTCTTCTGCAATGTAAATGCATCCGAATCATACATGCAATGAGGGCATGCCAGACGTCCAGCAGTGCTCCAACCAGACAATATTGCATATGCCGGGAAGTCACTTATTGTCCACATCAAAGCAACTCTCATGATGAAATTCTGTTTCATAGAAATGTCGTAGGCTACGACTCCTGTTTTCCACAATATTTTCAATTTGGCCACCAACGGTTGCAGGAAGACATCAATCTTTTCCTTTGGATTTGATGGTCCTGGAACCAAAACTGCCAAAAATATTGCAGTCTCTTTCATGCACTTCCATGGAGGAAGGTTATATACAGTCAGTATCACAGGCCAACAAGAATACTGTTGCCCCCTTGACCGAATGGTTGGAAGCCATCGGTACAAAGACTTAATCTCACATTCCTTATATCTTCAGCGAAATCAGGATGATTTTCATTGAAATGCTTCCAAGCTTTGAATCTAATGGATGCCGCATTTCATCCTCTTTAGATTCATGTTCGGCATGCCATCTCATATCAGCAGCTGTAGCCTCAGATCTGTATAATCTCTGCAGGCGTGGAGTTAGAGGAAAGTAATGCATCCTCTTGTAAGGCACACTTTTCCTCCTACTTGTACTAGCTCCCCCTTCGCCGTTTTTGTACCTCGATTGCCCACAAATCTTACACCATCTCAGCTCCGAGTCTTCACCCCAATATATCATACAATTGTTTAAGCAATAATCGATCTTATTAACCGAGAGCCCAAGCCCACGCAACAACTTCTTCGTTGAGTAAAAATTGTCTGCTACAACATTATCATTTGGTAAAATTTCCTTGATTAACCCAGCTACAGAATTAAATGCCTTTTCTGATAATTGATGTTCTGCCTTAATATTCAGCAATCGAGCAGCCGTAGACAACTAGGAATGACCCTCACAATCAGGATACAATTCTTGATTTGCAGCACGTAACATATCATAATATTGCTGTGCATCTGGATTTGGTTCTTCCATAAATGTATTCTGATTGAATTCATTACCCGATGCATTCATCACCATTTCTTCATATGTGTTTAGATTCACAAATGGTTCATCAACGGGAATTGACACTTGTTGGCTTGTAACAACTGCTGGAATTTCATCTGGTTCACCATGACAGTACCAAACATCGTAATCAGGAACAAACCCCTTTTTACACAGATGCACCTTAACAGTTTCGACATCTCTATAGGCTTTATTCTGATACCTGTGATAGTTGCATGGGCACCTAATCCTAGGCCCATCCATCCATTCAGGTTGGCTACATGCAAATGCGATAAATTCTTCCAATCCATTCAGAAAATCTGGATTAAGCAAGCCATCTTTTATCCTTGCATACATCCACAAGCGAGCCCCACTCATTTTTGACCGACTTATACAAATTTCTGGTAAACCATTAAAGGAAACCACATTATAAAACTATATTAGCATTACTAAATATATAACTAAATTATTTCTTTTACACAACTAAGGTTAATAACAACCATTTAAATAATTTATAACTAAACCAATTTTTTTTTAGACAACTAAGGTCCCTACCCTGCAAGGCCCGACCACGGCTACGATCCTTGGCATGCTAGCAAGGACCGAGGCACAGGTTCATGCCAGGCTAATGCTAGGGCTTGAGTTTGGGTTGGGCCGCAAGGCGGTCCGTTTAATCATGAGACTTCACAAGCATTCAAGTGTCCTAAATTAATTTCACCTTCACTTCATGTCTAAAAGGTAAGGCCCTATCTCATTCAAGAATATTTTTTGTGATATGTTATTCTGCTATTAATTATCATCGATCGGTTACGTTGAAATTTCAGCAGCATTTCCCCATATGTTCTCCTAAATGTGTGGCATATATGCCACACTAGGAGAACATATGAGCAAATACAAACCACAATCTCACCCAACAATGATTAATAGCAGACTAACATATTACAAAAAATATTCTTAAACTGTCCACCAGGACAATTTGAGAATTTACAAGACTAAGTCTTACAAATTCTTAACGGGTCTAAAGGTTATACTGTTGTGATTAATAATATGGAAATCCGAAGACAATCGAACTTATGCTTATTATTCTTAACTTCTTGTCAATTATATATATATAGGAATAGTGTTCTATATATTTAGTCACTGACTTCTTAAGATTATTATGTCGAATATAAATGTTTGTGAAGACTAAAATATAAATCATCGAAACTACTAATTTGTTAATGAAAATTAAATAATAATACAACAAGACTTTCCATCTAG
Organism: Calamus simplicifolius; assembly: GCA_900491605.1. Lineage (NCBI taxonomy): Eukaryota > Viridiplantae > Streptophyta > Magnoliopsida > Arecales > Arecaceae > Calamus > Calamus simplicifolius. Next base: position 332,767 of record UESW01001389.1, on the reverse strand, counting down.
CATTACATAATTTAATGCATCATTCAATTTGAAGTATAATGTAAATAATCAAGACATAATAATTGTAAATAACTACAATTGCATAAATAGCTATAAAGAAATGAAAAGCTATGACTGTAATTTTGAAATTATCTAATCTAAAGAGTTATGGTTAATGAGCTAAATTAGTTGACCTAAATAGCTAAGCTAATTTAGCTCGACCTATCTAAAGAGTTTTGATTGATAATCTAAAGAGATAAGGTTGATGGTCTAAAATCAGCTTACTTGAGAAGTTAAAACTGATAAGCTAAATTAATTGACCTAAATAGCTACGATTTATGAGTTTAATCAGTTGATTTAAAGAGTCATGATTGATGAGCTAAATCAGTCTATCCAAAGAGCTACGACTAATGACATAAATTAATTAATTTATAACTAATCTAATAAAAAATTAGATTAGTAGTCACATTTTTTTAAAAAAATTAAGTTGCCCATGTTTTAAAAATATATTTATATTTTTTAATATTTGTCATCAAATTATTTGAAAATATTTTTAAAATAATAAATATGATAGAATCTAAATTTTTTTTGTTAATTTTTATGAGTGTTAATTTTTTTTTAATTGAAGGGGCCGGGGGTGGGGAAAACCCCATAGCTGTTACTTTTTTAAAAAAAAATTTAAAAAATTTAATATAATTAAATTTTTAAAAATATTACGACGCACTGTGTTGCGTTGTAATTATTTTTTTTCATATTTATACTTTATAAAAATTAATTTTATTTAAAATAATTGCGACGCAGTTATTGCATCGCTAAATTAAAAAATAATTTTTTAAATTTTTGATTTATTGCATCGCTAATGCATCGCTATTTAACATATTTAATTTTTTTAAAAACATTATGACGCATTGATTGCATTGCAATATTTTTTTTCATATTTATATTTTATTTAAATTATTTACGACGCAATTGGTGCATCGCTAAATTAAAATAATTTTTTAATTTTTTGGTTTATTGCGTCACTAATGCGTCGCTATTTAACATATTTAATTCTTTTAAAAACATTGCGACGCACTGAGTTACGTCGCAATATTTTTTTTCCATATTTATATTTTATAAAAAATTAATTTAAAAATATTGCAATGTATTATTTGCATCGCTAAATAAAAAATTAATTTTTTTTAATTTTCTAGTTTATTGAGTCGCTAATGCATCGCTAATTGTATCGTAATATTTTGTTATCACGGAGGCGTCGCAAAGTGGTCGCAATTTAGCGACACAATGATGCGTCGCTAAATTTGCGTCGCTATTTCAATATTTTTTTGTAGTATAAAATTTAAATTCATAATTTTAAACTCAAACGTATAAGGAAGTTAACATTGGGCTTAATTGAACTTAAATTGAGCTCAAACCAAATCACATTTGATTTGACCTAAATTATCATAGCTCAATCAAATTGAGCTAGCCAGCAATTATATTACCAATTTAATCCTTCAATTAATTACTAACATTTAGCTTCTCAATCATCAAGTCAAGCAGAATTTCCTATGTGTTGGCCCAGATGGCAACCCAAGAGGGGGGGTGAATTGGGTTCTTAAAATTTAAGTCTTTTAACTTTAGTTGATTAGTCAGCAAGATATGCAAGTGAGAGGCTAACTTAAATCAATACACAAGCAAATAAAGAGAGATAGAGAGAGAGAAAATATGGCACGGCAAACACAAGATAATTTTATAGTGGTTCGTGCAATCAACACCTACGTCCACTCCCAAGATTCCCTTGGGTCCACACTATAATCTCTCTAGATTACAGCCGAGTTGTTTTCCAAGCTTACAACTCAAACTTGTTGTTTTCCCGGGTAAACAACGAACCCAACCGGTTTTAACTCGGGCTTACCAGCATAAAACCCTACACGTTGTTTTTCACGGGCTCACAACTAACCCAATACAAGCACTCCGGCTTGCAACGAGGTATAATAACCTCCACTGATTCAATCCACTGATTGAATCAGCAAACAATCAGAATAACAGTGTTTAAATAATGAAATGCTCCCCTTGAGCAAATATACAAATGAAGTATAAAATAAAGAGTTAGAAAAGCCTGGTAGTATTGCAGATGGTTGTGGCTTTGGCTTTCTTCCTTCTCTTCTTTAACTCCTCTTGAAGTATTGAATCAGGCCTCAGCAAGATTCTTAACCGTTGAAAGCTTTGGAGTTGAGATGAAGCTTTTTCTCCTTTTCTTGACTGTTGAAAATCCTTCGATTTGATCTTTGAAACGCTTGTGGATTTTCTTTTGACTCTTGTGGATTGATGAGATGGAGCAGACGAATCTTTCTCTTTGATTTCACTCCTTTTGAATCACTCTATTTTGAGCTAAAAGATTTTCCTATGAAAGCTCTGTTTTTCCCTCTTTTTGAAAGATATTCTTTTCTCTCTTTTGATTTTCTCTTGATTCTTTTGATTTGAAAGGAGCTCCTCTATTTATAGATTCTGCAAAAATATATCCGTTAGAGACAAAGAAAAATAGTCGTTATTTGAAAATCTTACCGTTGGAGCTGATGTGTCATCGTTGAAAATCGCATCCAGATTTCGTGGAGTCGGCTCGAGCTTTGTGGGAGTCGGCT
>UESW01001389.1:271771-329926 GCA_900491605.1 Calamus simplicifolius | reverse complement strand
TCTTCAAAACCTGGTGGTTGTTCTACATAAACTTCTTCATTATAAATCCATTTAAAAATGCGCTTTTTACATCCATTTGAAATAAGTTAAAATTCATATGACATGCAAATGCAAGTAATAGCCTAATGGCTTCTAATCTAGCTACAGGTGCAAAGGTTTCATCAAAATCAATACCTTCTCTTGATTATATCCTTTAGCAACCAATCTAGCTTTGTTTCTAATTACTATGCCATTTTCATCTAGTTTATTTCTAAAAATCCATTTTGATCCTATTACTGAATGATTTTTAGGTCTTTCAACTAAAGTCCAAACATTATTTCTAGTAAATTGATTTAGTTCTTCTTGCATTGCTAACATCCAATTATTATCTTTTTCAGCTTCTTCAATAGTTTTAGGTTCTATTTGTGATACAAATGCAAGATGATTACTAATATTTCTCATGTATGATCTAGTTCTTATTCCTTGAGATGGATCACCTATAATCAATTCCTTGGGATGACTATGAGCATATCTCCAGTCTCTTGGAAGATCTATATCATTATGATCAATATTGACATCATCGTCCTTATGTGAATCATCATCTTTAGCTTCTTGTTCATGATCAGAAGATACTTCAATATTAAGTTTTTCAAGATCTTTTTCAATTATGTTTGTATCTTCCTCATCATCAATCTTTTCAGATCCAGTTGCTAAAGATTCATCAAAAACTACATGAATGGATTCTTCAACTACTAAGGTTTTCTTGTTAAAGATTCTATATGCCTTACTAGTTGTTGAATAACCTAGAAAATTCCTTCATCAGATTTAGCATCAAATTTTCCTAAGTTGTTTTTTACCATTATTATGAATGAAACATTTACATCCAAATGCATGAAAGTATTTTATATTTGGTTTTCTTTCATTCCATAATTCATAAGGTGTTTTCTTTAATATTGGTCTTATTAAAGCTCTATTTAAGATGTAACATGCTGTGTTAATTGCTTCCGCCCAAAAATACTTTGGTAAGTTGCTTTCGCATAGCATGGTACGGGCCATGTCTTCTAGAGTCCTATTTTTCTTTCAACTACACCGTTTTGTTGTGGAGTCCTAGGGGCTGAAAAATTATGATTAATTCCATTTTCAGTGCAGAAATTTTCAAATAAGTGATTTTCAAATTCTGTTCCATGATCACTTCTTAGAGATACTATAGTAGTGTTTTTCTCATTTGTGACTTTCTTGAAGAATTTCAGGAATATCGAGAAAGTCTCATCTTTGTGAGCTAAAAACATTACCCAAGTATATCTAGAATAATCATCTACAATCACTAGACCATATTTCTTTCCTCCTAGACTTGTGGTTCTAGTTGGTCCGAAAGGTCCATGTGAAGTAGCTCTAGCCCTAGAAGTTGAAACAATATTTTTAGATTTAAAGAACTTCTAGTTTGTTTTCCAAATTGACATGCATCACAGATTTTATTATTTTCAAAATCTAACTTAGGTAAACCTTTAACTAAATCCATTTAATTAGTTTTGAAATAAGGTGTGTGCTTGCATGACCTAATCTACGATGCCACAACCAACTAATATCATTTATGTTAGCATTGTCAGCAATTAGGCAATGACTACTTTCAGATAATTTTCTAAGTCAACTAAGTACACATTGCCATGTCTATAACCAGTAAAAACAATGCTATCATCAATAGAATTAGTACAGTGCAAATAGAAGATTTAAATGAAACATTAAAGTTTTATCACATAATTGGCTTATACTAATTAAATTGTGCTTTAAACCATCAACATAAAGTACATTATCAATAAATATAGATGGAGTTATGCGAACTTTACCAAGGCCCATAATTTGACCTTTACCGTTATCGCCAAACGTCACAACTCCACCTTTCTTTTCTTCTAGGGTGATGAATTCCTCTTTGTCACCCGTCATATGTCTTGAGCAGCCACTATCAAGGTACCACTTTTTCTTTGATCTTTTGGCTACAAGACATTCCTGCAATATAATCAAACTTTATGCTTAGGTACCCAAGCTTTCTTGGGTCCTTCATGGTTAGTAGCAACAAAAATTGTTCCTTTCGGAACCCATATTTTCTTTGCTTTAATATTTAACTTGTTGTTATTATTTAATGTTTTGCATTCAAATGATTTATGACCTTTTTCATTGCATTTAAAACAGGTTATATTACTTTGGTTGGCTTTTACAAAAATATTCTTTAAAGATTTTTGTTTCCTTAATGTTATAACCTAGGCCAGCTTTATCAAAACAGCTTTTTGACTATCTAAATCATGTTAAGTTTAGTTGAACTTAAGGTGAATTTCTCAACAATGTCTTTATATTTTTTAACATCTTTCTTAAGAGAGTCATTTTCTTTAACTTGCTGTTCTTTTCTAAAGCTAAAGTTTCTAATTGATCTTTTAAATCTTTTGTTGAGTTTTTAGTTTCAGATTTCAACAAATCTATTTCTTGATTAAGATTATCTCTTTCTTTGCTAAGTTCTTCTTTTTCATTAGTTAAGTTCTTAACTTCTAAAGCTAATTCATTTTTACTTTTAGCTAAACTAATATTGTCATTTTTTAAAAACTTATACTTCTTTTTCAAAGATTTAAAATTAATCATAAGTTCATTGAAAGCCTCAAACATTTCATCAAATGTAAATTCATCATTTGAGTTTTCAGAACTTACCTCATTGTCGTTGTCGTCGTTGTTGGCCATGAAGCAGATATTGGCAACTTCCTTTTGTTCATCTTCTTCCGACGAGGAAGATTCATCATACCATGTATGCTTTCTTCTTTTTCTTGTAGGCCTTTTTCAGCAAAGGACAATCATATCTAAAGTGCCCTGGCTTTTTGCACTCATAACATACTAAGGGCTCTTTTCTTTTCTTTCTCCTTGTCCTTTTTCTTATCTTTTTCTTCATCAAATCTTGCTCCAAATTTCTTTTTATGGAAGGGCCTTTTTCTCATAAACTTTTTGAATTTTTTGGCCAAGAGAGCAGTTTCCTCATCATCTTCATCATTACTTTCACTGCTGCTCTCTTCCATTTCTGCAGTTTTGAGGGCAAGTGTTTTCCTTCTTTTTGTTTCCTCCTCAACATGCTGCTTCATTGTTAACTCGTGGGTCATTAAGGATCCTAGAAGCTCCTCTAAAGGTAATGCATTGAGGTCCTTTGCTTCTTGGATAGCAGTGACTTCGCTTCCCACGATCTTGGTAGTGACCTAAGAATTTTGCGCACAAGATCAGCATTAGAATAAATTCTACCAAGACTTTTTAAACCATTCACAATATCGGTGAATCTAGTGAACATGCATGTGATGGTTTCAGTTTGTTCCATTGTAAACAATTCATATTTATGAACCAAAATATTTATTTTTGATTCCTTAACTTGGTTTGTTCCTTCATGTGTAATTTCCAACCTATCCCAAATTTCTTTTGCGGAATTACATGTTGAGATTCGGTTGAATTCATTAGAGTCTAAGGAACAATATAAAATATTAATGGCTTTAGCATTTAGTTGTGCCATTCTTCTATCATTATCATTCCAATCCCTTTCGGGTTTAGGAACAATAGTGCCATCAATAAGGTGTGTGGGTGTACTAGGTCCGTTTATTATTACTCCCCACAATTCATAGTCCGAAGCTTGAATGAATATTCTCATTCTAGCTTTCCAATATGAATAGTTGGTTCCATTAAATAAAGGAGGTCGATTCATAGAATGACCTTCAGCAAAACATGAACCACTTTGTGTTGCCATAAGGATCTTTAGCCCTTGATCGTGAGATCAAATTCTAAACGAGCACTTGCTCTGATACCAATTGTTGGCCCAGATGGCAACCCAAGAGGGGGGGTGAATTGGGTTCTTAAAAATTTAAGTCTTTTTAACTTTAGTTGATTAGTCAGCAAGATGTGCAAGTGAGAGGCTAACTTAAATCAATACACAAGCAAATAAAGAGAGATAGAGAGAGAGAAAATATGGCACGGCAAACACAAGATAATTTTATAGTGGTTCGGTGCAATCAACACCTACGTCCACTCCCAAGATTCCCTTGGGTCCACACTATAATCTCTCTAGATTACAGCCGAGTTATTTTCCAAGCTTACAACTCAAACTTGTTGTTTTCCCGGGTGAACAACGAACCCAGCCGGTTTTAACTCGGGCTTACCAGCACAAAACCCTACACGTTGTTTTTCACGGGCTCACAACTAACCCAACACAAGCACTCCGGCTTGCAACGAGGTATAATAACATCCACTGATTCAATCCACTGATTGAATCAGCAAACAATCAGAATAACAGTGTTTAAATAATGAAATGCTCCCCTTGAGCAAATATACAAATGAAGTATAAAATAAAGAGTTAGAAAAGCCTGATAGTATTGCAGATGGTTGTGGCTTTGGCTTTCTTCCTTCTCCTCTTTAACTCCTCTTGAAGTATTGAATCAGGCCTCAGCAAGATTCTTAACCATTGAAAGCTTTGGAGTTGAGATGAAGCTTTTTCTCCTTTTCTTGACTGTTGAAAATCCTTCGATTTGATCTTTGAAATGCTTGTGGATTTTCTTTTGACTCTTGTGGATTGATGAGATGGAGCAGACGAATCTTTCTCTTTGATTTCACTCCTTTTGAATCACTCTATTTTGAGCTAAAAGATTTTCCTATGAAAGCTCTGTTTTTCCCTCTTTTTGAAAGATATTCTTTTCTCTCTTTTTGATTTTCTCTTGATTCTTTTGATTTGAAAGGAGCTCCTCTATTTATAGATTCTGCAAAAATATATCCGTTAGAGATAAAGAAAAATAGCCGTTATTTGAAAATCTTACCGTTGGAGCTGATGTGTCATCGTTAAAAATCGCGTCCAGATTTCGTGGAGTCGGCTCGAGCTTTGTGGGAGTCGGCTCGCACAGTCCATTCCAGAAACGCCTATCTTTCAGGGGTCGACTCGCGATATGTGGGGAGTCGACTCGAGAAGTGCTCAAAAATGAGCCTTTCTGCTGTCTGAGTCGAGTCGGCTCGCACAGTCTTGAGTCGGCTCGGGAAGATTTCAGGGGTCGACTCTTGAAAACTCAAGTATCGACTCAGGACAACATTAAAAATCAGACATTTGGGGAGTCGACTCGGAAACCCTTGAGTCGGCTCGGGAGCGATACAAAAATCAGAAAAATGTTCTGATAGACTTTAAAACTCGTCCTAAATAAATTTAAATATAAATGTGACTTGAATACATTAAATATGACATTAAGCATGGATTCAAGACATGTTTCAAGAATTCATAGATTGAATTATAGTGTGTAAAAATTCCTTTTTGAAATCTTCAATATAGAGTTTGAATCTTCTTTTTCAATTTGACTCAAAACTCAGTGAGTTGAAACATTTAGAGTCCATTCTTTTCATTTTGAATAAGCTCAAGGTTTTTGATAAATAAACTCATTGTTTCCTTTAAAATACTCATGGCTTTTGGAAATCATCAAAATCAATAAAGTTGGGGCAATTATGTTTCAGTAATTTCTCAACACTATGGTGTGTGATCCTATATGTTCGAACACTAAGCTGGTAGCACTAGAACACTTTCAATACTAATCGAAGTCGCCATCCAGCAATAACACCCGACGTCCGGATAGGTCGAAGGTTGTAGAGCAATAATCAAGAACCTTTGGCATATGGTTACTATATAATTCATCCTTTTGACCCTTAATGCTCAAGATGACTTAGGGTTTAACTGCCAACCCTTAATCAGCCCATCCATAAAGTGTCTCAACTTTACAAATTCTATAACTTCTCACAAGGACTACCTTGGCCAAGGTTTTGCTAAATTGAAATACAGTGAGACATTCACTCCAAACTATTTGGAGGGGTCAACCCTTCTTGATCCATTCACTGCTTCACAAGTACTTGACTGCACCCAGAACCTTCTATCACTGAATTAAAAATCCAGGTAGCTCGGCACCAAAGTATAGTAGATTGCTTGCAAGCTACCATGGCGATCTTAGATCAAAGGGACACTTATATCCATATTCCTTTGCAAATAATTCTTGGCAGAAGAGCGTTCCGCAGATTGGTCATATTTAGCGAAATATCATACACCTCACCTGCATGTCATACCAGTGTCAATACACTCCTTGGTAAAGAAGACAACCAAACCATACAACGACCTATACTTGATACATAGTTGTCTTATAATTACATATCATTTGGTCACGACCATTTTAAGAACCACTCAATAAACCCTCTCTTTATTGAATCGATTATGATTTTAAGGACTCCATTACAAAAGAATTCATTTAAGGAAGATGCAATATGATGAACCACCAAATAAACATTTTATTGATTAATAATTCACATACATTTACAATTTGCATAATCATCTACATGTTAGTTGATTGGCTTTAAGATACAATTTCCAACACTCTTCACTTTGTATTCACTTGATGTCGTTGCACCCATTGATGTTTTTATACTATAATTACATCTTCTATTATCTTGAACCCTTGCTGGCTCTTAATTCATCTTTAGATCCAAGGTCCAGAATGAACCCTTTGCTAATAGCGTAAGTTGGCTGATTTTGACTTGAGACTAGCATTATCTGTTGGGTAATGGGCCAAAATAGACCCTAAATACCCTAATGGGCCTTGAAAGCCCATTACCGCCTTATGTGTGTGAATAAAAATTACGGGAACATTTAGTCCCATATCGAAAAAATCAAGAAATGAAGGTTCACTTATATGGAAACCACTTCCTTGAAGCTTAAGTTCCTTAGGCTCACCATAAGTGGAGAGCTTGAGGGTGATGCTACGCGCATGCGCATGCGCATGCGCGTGTGCGAAGGGCGCAATGGACGCTTTGTAGGCGCACTTTGCACTTCGCGCACGTGCGCATCGTCGCGAGGAGATCAATTGATCGTTGATCGATCGGATGAAGGGTCGAGATGCGGTGATCAAATCATAATCTTGATCACGATCCAACGGCTGACATCCGTCGGTTGACTAGTCAAGTTGACTAGTCAACAGGACGGTTGGTTGATCAGTCAACATGACGGTTATGATAAGGTGTCCGTTCGATCGTACGGTTATGATAGGCATCCGCCTATCTGATAACGTGATCATCAGATCACGATGATGAAAAGGCTTATCAGGATAAGGATAGACTTATCTGATCGGCTGATCTTTAGATCACAACCATGAAAAGGCTTATCCGATCGCCTGATCTGAAGATCACGATGTCTAAAGGGCATATCAAGGGTGATAAGCCCTTAACCCTCACATCCTTTGATAATAGAATTTAAATTTAATTAAATTTGTAGGGTTGCTTCCAAGGGGCACCTAAAAATATATAAATAGGACCCTAGACCCTCTCATTTCAATTAATCCCAAGCCATTCCGAATTGAGTTCAATTTGAATCAATTCTAGTCTTCTTCTCTCTTAGGCATTTGCATACTTTCCTAAGGATAGTATAGCAATAGTGCATTAAAAAGATAGTAGCATTCTTGGTTCGAAAGTTTTGGTGAATTGTAGTGCTGCTTTCATCAAAAGAAGACTGTTGTATCCTGGAAGACAATCGTCATACTGACCGTAAGCACCATTGCGGGACGAAATTATCTTAAGGACATAGAGTGAAACTTTAGCCTCAGTCTGATTCATTAGGTAGCCACCATCTGCCAACATACCCACCTACATTATCCACGTTTAATCCATCAATTGATGTATTTAGCTTGGATTACAATATATTTTGGGTTGTTATATAATGTTTTAAGATTAATTCAATCTTAGTATATCTCGATTTCAAGGTTTAGAATAAACTTAGTGTTAATGGTAACTATATAAGTGGGTTATGCTTGAGGTGGAATAGTATGGTCCATAATTAATCCACCATAATTAATCCACCAATTGATGGATAGAGTTTGAGTAAGAACATATTATATAATATCTCAATGTTAAACCTAAATTTCTTTAAGTTAATCACAATTGGATCAAGTCTAATGAGATTTATATCTAATATGATGGGAAGTTTGATCCTAATATGAATTTGAAATCCGTTGTTGGCTAATCTTGTAAATGAGATATGCCCATATTAGGATAATTTGGAGATAGATTTGAGTTAGAGGTGAAATAACATTCTCAACATGCCTAATTTTGGTACGATTACAAATTTGGAATGGGTAGACCAATCCTAGCTAGTTGATTGAGTCAGATTTAAATCAAACCCTTGAGTCAATTACTCATAACCGAATGAAGGATTAGTTGTAGCAATAATGACTCAAAAACCATACAAAATGACTTGCTTATGTGATATAAAGCTTAGTGCTTTGTCATGGGATAGGTTTGAAATGAAAAAGCCATTGTGCACTGACTGGTGTAGCTTGCGCGCACTAATTTCGATGATTAACATGTGATGCATGCGCATATACGTGCCAAAAGTAAGAACATCTTTTCTGTTCTTATTATATGCATGTGCATGAATTGCATAATAATCATTGGGCGCAATGTAGCTCATCTGGTCTAGCAAAACTTTTTTGATTTAAAAATAAATAAAAAATTATTTAGGTACATTCGTATCCACTTTTATTTGATCCATAATGATACAAATATAAATATTAATTAAGTACAAAAAAAATATTTATATTTTATTTCAAACCCATGTAGATCCTATCATAAAAGTATGAATATAAAAATAAATATAAGTTTGGTACTTAAAACCATGACCATCAAATAAAAAGAAGTAAATTAAATCAATGCTACGTTAATATGCTTATTTATTTTTTTAAATAAATTCTTCATGCAATTAATTGGGATGATAGATAGAATTTTATATTTAAATATGAGTTATCTATCTATATCGAAATTGATATCATTTTAATATGCTCATTTATTTTTTTAAAAATGTTTTAAATGCTCTACACCATTATGAAATTATCTATCCATTTTGACATGAATGTAGATTCCAGGTATTAGTGAAATACTCAAATTTATATAATATTAATGAATATAGATGGAAAAGAATCTTCATTAAGGTTTTCTATTTTAAAGATCCTTTAAATCTATAAAAAAAATTTCTGAATTCAAAGAACCTAGTTATTAAGGATATTCTTGATATACATTTTTAGTTATAAATTAATTAAATAAGCAATTTTTTATAATTATATTAAATTTGTCTTAAATACTAAGATTTTATTCTAAATTTTTTATAATAAAATAATATAATTAACTTCTTCTATTTCGATGCTCAATTTGAAACAGCCTGATCCCCTCTGTTTTTTGATTCCAGGGGCGGCCGGGTTGGCAACAAGTTGAATATTTTCTCATCCGCTTTCACCCTCGGTTGGAGGCATGGGTTGGATGCGGGCCGGGTTTGGTTTTTCATTCTAAGCTTTCGTTTGTTTGCCCAGCTTTCGTTCAGGCCCTGCGGATTTTGGTATGAATCTCAACCAAATATAAATCCAACCCGACCCGCTTATTGCCACAGGATTTGGGCGCTCCTGGGAGAGGGTCATTCTCGTTGTTCTTTCCAACTCCAGGGCCATTCTGAACCGCATTCGAACCGGGCCCACCTCCACTTGTTGGGTTTTGACCACGGTTACCTGTACAAAAAGAAGCGAGACGCCGACCATCGCGAAGGAAAAGAAAAACAAATTGCGAATTAAAAAAAGAAAGGCAAAAAAAAAAATAGGAAGTTCGCAGGGGCTCGTGTTCGGTCCGCTGGGGGGGCACCCACCGGCTCTCCGGCGAGATCGCGCTATAGCGGCGAGCAATCCCTCCACGATCTCCAATCTGCCCTCCGATCTGTCGCGAATCGGCGAAGCAATCGTCGGAAAACCACCGCAAGGAGAGCTGAAACCGTCCTCGACGGTTCCGGAATGGTGGGACGGAGAAGAGGGGCAGTTTTGGTGTCGGGGTGAGGGATCGGAGATTTTGTATTAATTCAACGCTAATACCTTTTGTCCATTGCCGGAGAATCGGATTTTTAGGGTTTTGACCCAGGGGGACTGTTGTTTGGGGCACCGAAAATCCCGAATCTTTGCCTTTTTGGCGACGTCCGCATGCAATCAGGTGGCGGAGCCGGCGGACCCGGCCGGACTCCCGCGGCGGCGGCACCGGGACGGCCGTCGTCGTCGTCTTCGGCATCACCGTCGTCCTCCTCGTCCGCGGCGTCCGCCCCGACCCATCTAGGGTTCGAAACGATCCAGCAGCAGCAGCAGCAGCAGCAGCTCACGCTGAGGCAGGTGAGTAGGATCTTCGCGCCTACTTTGTGCTGGTTGGAGAGTGTTATAGCCTCCGAATGGTTGGTTTTCTGAGAAAGGAACGGCGATAACTACGTCTATTTCCAATCGGAAGGGAAGTGGTAATAGGATTTTGCGGTCGGAAAAAAAGATTGTTTTAATCTTGCCTGCTTATTTTGTGGGCTTCCATGTAACCGTTACTCTGTTGCAGTTTTTGGTTTCCCTTTCTAATTTTTTTTTTTTTTTTCGTTTAATTTAGGTTCCGGTGATAGTGTTATAAAATCTTTGGAAACTAATATTTCAGTTTTGTGATCTTTTTCATATTTATTTTGGGTCACAATGGACTAATTGATCGTGGGTTGGCTCTTTACCCTTGATTAAGATTTAAGAAGTTTGCGGGCGCTCTCGGTTAGATGTCATTGATGGTAGTCTCACATATTTATTATGTTTGGCATTTGTTTTGCACGGGAGCAAGTTTAGAAATCAAAAGCTGGGCTGCACCCCCGGGTCGCGGGGAAAAGGATTTGGAAGTTTTGTTCTTCCGAATTACTATCTGTGCTCTATATAAATCGTCAAATGGTTTTATGATAATGGCCTTCATTTTTTAGAGTGGAATTCAGTTCTACGGGGATATAGCGAATTTTATTGGAAGCAGTGCAAGCCTTAATTTGAGTTTTTGTTTTGTTTTGTTTTTGTTTTAGTTTGCCATGAGGAATTATATATGTATGTATGTATATTGATTACGTTATCCTGCAACTAGATTTGTGCGTGCCTAAACGTCATCTTGTGGCCAGAATTTTACACGACTTGCTTGTTGTAATAGTATGGTTTTGGATGCTGTCCGTTTTTCTTTGCTATAGGGTCTTCAATTCTGTACCATTTTCTTGACGGTCTGTTTCTGTCTGCATTATGATTAGTCACAATAAACAAGGGATAATTTATTGCAAATTAGAACTCATTACCGTCATTTAGTAATTTCTGTTTAGAATTATTTATGCCATTCTTCCCTTCTTTGCAGTCATTACAGCATCAGCAGCAGCTGCAACAGCAGAAGCCTCTAAGAAACTCTGAAGGGGATCCTTATAGACTTAGTGGTTTACATGGAGTCATTAGCGGGAATAACTTTCCATCATCTTCAGGCACTACTCCAGTGTCTCAGACACTGAGGAATTTCAATGATGCACATCACCCTCATTCTAGTCCTCAGCTTCGTGAAGGAAGTCAGAATAAGGGGCAAGTTGTAGAGCAACAGCTGCAGAACTCAATTCAGCAAGCTTACCTCCAGTTAGCCTTTCAAACAGCTCAACTCCAAAAATCTCATGGAAATCTGCTAGTCCAACAACAAGGTAAAATTGGTATGGTTGGCCCCTCTGGGAGAGATCAAGACATGCACGTGAACAATTTGAGGGTACAGGATCTTGCGCGTCAGGTAGCCAACCAAACGCAACAATCAATTCCTGCAAAATTAGCTGAACATATGGGATCTGGCGAGAAGCACAAGGAGCAGTCACGGACTAGCTTTGAGCAGAGAAATGAACTAAAGACTCCACAGACAGTAATTGGGCAGATAGCACCAACAAATGTATTAAGACCCATACATTCAATGCAGGCTCAAGCAAACACAGAGAATATTGCAAACAATCAATTGATGATGGCCCAATTGCAAGCTATGCAAGCATGGGCCATGGAGCGCAACATTGACCTGTCTCATCCTTCCAGTGCCAATCTGATTGCTCAAGTTTGGCAGTCTGCTAGATTGGCTGCGATGCAAAAGTCTAATGAAATCAGCACAACTGAACACCAGTCATGTTTGCCTTCCTCAAAGCAACAAGTCCTGTCGTCACCAGGTGGTAGTGAAAATTCAGCTCATGGAAATTCCTTGAGTGATCACTCTGTTCAGGCTGGGACACTGAAAAATCGACAGACATTTCCCTCTGGGGCGTTATCAGGTGCCGGTGGTTCTTCGACCTTATTGAATTCCTCCAATGTTCAGATGCAGCAACAACTTGCTGTTCAGAATAAAGAGAACCAAAATGAGAGGGTTGCCAGACCTCCGTTAGCAAATGGAAATGGAGGAATAATCATGGGTCCACCACAGTCTTCTGGGAGCACAAGCCAGATCAGCGAACATTCGAATGCTAAGAGAGAATTTGCTGGCATTCAAACGTTACCAATGCAGTATTACAGTCAATCGAAGCAAATTAACCAACCAATGTCTCAACCTGCTGTTCCTTCAAACGAGCTCATTGGCACCCAATTTCCATCTCAGGGGGGACTGGCCCAGGTGTCACAGCAAAACATTGGATTTACAAAGCAACAACTTCATGTTCTTAAAGCACAAATCCTAGCCTTTAGGCGTATCAAGGTATCTCCCTCTCCCTTCCTCTTCTAAAATTATGATCACTTTTCTAATTGAGCTGTCTGCGTGATACAAAAGTACAACATAAGCATAAGCATTCAAATTATATCACACCTATCATTATGTTTTGCAGCGTGGTGATCGTAAACTTCCACAAGAAGTTCTTGATGCCATCACACCTCCACCTCTTACTTTGCAACCGCAGCAGGCTTTCCTTTCACCAGGGATTGCCAACCAGGAAAGAATGGCTGCAAAGAATGTCAAAGAGCATGTAAGTGATGCAGAGACTGTTGAGAAGGCTCCTGTACTTGCTTCATCAAGTAAAGGGCATGATTTGTCAAAGGAACCTTTTAATGGAGAGGAGAAAGCAACGATAGTCAGACACTCCGAACCAGCAATGGACCCAGCAAAAGAACCTGCACAAATTGCATCTGTCAGAAATGTAGAGCAGCCTAGTCTAGTTTCTGTGAAATCTGAGCAGGATGTTGGACAAGAAAGTCAGAAGATATCTATCAAAAGTGATTATAATGCTGAAAAGGGAAAGGGTATTCCAGTGCAACATGCCACAAATGATGCTGGACAAGTAATAAAACCGGCCTCCATGAGCAATGCAGCAGTTTCGAAAGATGTTGCCACCAGAAAGTATCATGGTCCCCTCTTTGATTTTCCCTTTTTTACGAGGAAACCTGAATTGTTTGGGTCAACAGCTGCAAATAGCTCAAGTAATTTAATGTTAGCTTATGACGTGAAGGATTTGCTATTTGAGGAAGGGATTGAAATCTTGAACAAGAAAAGGACAGAGAATTTGCGAAAGATTAGCGGCTTGCTAACTGTTAACTTAGAGAGGAAAAGGATTTTGCCTGATCTGGTTTTGCGGCTGCAAATTGAAGAGAAAAAGCTGCGTCTTTTAGATTTTCAGGCTCGTCTGAGGAATGAAGTTGATCAGCAACAACAGGAGATAATGGCAATGCCTGACAGGCCATATCGTAAGTTTGTCAAACAGTGTGAACGCCAACGCATGGAACTCATGAGGCAAGTCCAGCAGTTGCAAAAGACAACTAGAGAGAAGCAACTAAAATCCATCTTCCAATGGCGCAAGAAGCTCCTTGAGGCTCACTGGGCAATTCGAGATGCACGGACTACTCGCAATAGAGGGGTGGCTAAATATCATGAGAGGATGCTAAGGGAGTTTTCTAAGAAAAAAGACGATGATCGGAACAAAAGAATGGAAGCATTGAAGAACAATGATGTGGATAGATACCGGGAGATGTTGCTGGAGCAACAGACAAGTATTCCTGGTGATGCAGCACAACGTTATGCTGTCCTCTCCTCCTTTCTGTCTCAGACAGAAGAATATCTTCACAAACTTGGAGGGAAAATAACTGCTGCAAAGAATCATCAGGAGGTAGTAGAGGCAGCAAATGCTGCTGCAGCTGCTGCACAGTCCCAGGTATGCGATGATATGTGTATATGTTTGTTGCTGTTCTTCTTACTTTTCTTATTTGCCTTTATTCCCTCTTTGTTGCCACTTTCTATCAATGGTGACTTTGGCAATATATGTGGCTGTAAACGGTGCCCCCTGAGCCACCTGATTATTATTTTATGATAAGTCGGCTTGGCTTCTTGGACTAGGTCTGAAATGGTTATTAGGGGTTGGGTTTACGTGAAAGCCATGGGTTAGGCTCCAGTCTAGTTGATCCATCAAAAAAAGAAAAAAGAAAACAATTTATTTCATGACACAAGATCCCCATAGATTGTCTCTGACGAGATCTTATTTTTTTCAGTTCGTATATTTAAGAGAAATTTATGGCTCAGGATCTTTCCCCAACATGGGATTTGAGCCATCCATCAACTGCTTATTCTCCCAAACCAGAAATAAATTCACAACCATTCATTTTATACTCTTTATATAAGTCATCTTTGTACCAAGTAGTTCCGGTGAATTTGATTCCTAAAATTTCATTGATTGATGGGATTGCAGCCATTGATCAACAAACCTCCCACTTGAATCAATGATGTGCTTTGCATGAGATGGCATCCAAAACATCAGCTGCCATCCATTTAAGACCCTTCATATTAATCATTCATGTGCATTGCATGTGCCAAATTTTAGTTAATATATTCATTTGAAAAATAAATTTAAGCGGGCAGACAGATTTAACTAATCAGACTTTCCTAGTGAGGCATTCTTTTTCATCATAGCTGAGGTTGGCTCTGCCTAGATTTATTGGGTGATGTGAATGCACTGGCAGAAGGCTCTCTCATGTTTTGTCACATCTTTGAATCCAAGCTACTTTCCCTGTAATATGAATTAGCGCACCCTATATCACAGTATCATATCTTTATGAATGCATATTACTCAGATGTGCTGTGTAGATACTTCTTATTTTAACATGTACTTGGAACAGAACATATCATGTTTGTTACAGACATAATATGTTGAGTTCAGACTGGATCATTTTAATCAAAATTTGTCATATGTGCAAATGATCTTGCTTATAAACTCCTGCTACCTTGCGATCATACTCCTCTTCTCCTGGGAGGTCTTGGCTCTGGTTGTAGATGATGCAATCGGTTCCAAGTTTTAGTTCTTGGTGGTTTATCTGCAAGTATTTGGAATTATTTAATTTACCTTGGGTTGGTGTTCCCCCTTTACACATACTCAAAAAAAAAAAAAAGTATTACCATGGTAAGTAGTGAGAGGAATCAAGAGTTGCAACATTGTAACTTTTGAATAATAAAGTTCATATGCATCTCTTTTATTTGGAATTATTTAATTTACCTTTCATTGGTGTTATCTCTTTATATCACAATGCATACACACTCAAAAGAAAAACTTGTATTACCTTCGTAGTAGTGAGAGGAGTCAAGAGTTGCAGCATTGTAACTTTTGAATAATAAATTTCATATGCATCTCTTTTATGTCAGAGTAAATTTTGAGTTAAAAAAGGTGAGGGTGGGGAATTATCAGAAGAGAGAATGCTGTTTTGGAAGAGTAGAGCCTTATAAAATCCAATGCATGACATGAGAACAAAACCTAGATCAATTCCTAAACTGATAAGTCCTGGTATTTGTTTGGATTTTGCATAGATCTAACCTGTTTAAAGCTGCAAGTATAATCTTTCCATGTACAGGGTCTTTGTCAAGAAGAAGTCAAGGCTGCGGCAGCTTGTGCTGGTGAGGAAGTTATGATCAGGAATAGATTCTCTGAAATGAATGCACCAAAAGATAGTTCATCTGCTAACAAGTAAGCTTATTCTTGAACTATTTTCAAGATGCTTTTGTCACAAATTTGCTTGTAACACAACCTTTTAATGATTTGGTCAATTTTCCAAGCGTACTGATGTGGATGTGATTTAACTATACAAAACAATCGTTTTTCAAACGATCAATTGTGTTTGTCTGAGTTCTTTTTAATGAAAACTTCGGAAAAAAGCCAGTTTATCTCATGTCTACCAGGTACTATAATCTGGCACATGCTGTTAATGAAAGAGTTGTAAGACAACCCTCAATGCTGCGGACTGGTACTTTAAGAGACTATCAGCTGGTATGTTGCAAATTCTAATGTATTTCATTTCTTTTACATGTGTTAACCTAGGCCAAGGAACATCAAGTAATCTTTATTCATTTCAGGTTGGGCTTCAGTGGATGCTCTCATTGTATAACAACAAACTGAATGGGATTCTGGCAGATGAGATGGGTCTAGGCAAGACTGTGCAGGTTGTTCACTATTATAATTTCTTAAATGATGAATTGAATTTATAAATTTAAGCTGTTCTGGTATAGGTTTCTCTTGTCAATAGTGAATGTAAACTTTTCTTAGTTAATTTAAGACTGAAATTTAATGCTAAGTTCCTCCTAAACCAGGAGGTCTTGTGTTAGTATTACATTTTTACATTTTATATGCCTGTTGCTGGACTCTTAGTGCTCTGTTTAGTTCTAAAACCAGACTTCAATTTGAGTAACATGGTAATTTTCTTATGCAAGCAGGTAATGGCATTGGTTGCTTATTTGATGGAGTTTAAAGGGAACTATGGGCCACATCTCATAATAGTTCCAAATGCTGTTTTAGTGAATTGGAAGGTCAAATTTCTTTTCATATTGATGGCTTGGAATATTTGCTTTTTCTAAAAGATTCTTCATTGACATCTTTATATTTATTCAGAGTGAATTGCATAATTGGCTGCCAACTGTTTCATGTATTTTTTATGTTGGTGGAAAAGATCAACGGTCCAGGCTGTTCTCTCATGTAAGATCCTCACTCTTCTGACTTTCCCTGAAAAATTTCAGCAAGCAGTTGTGCTATTTGTTTCTTATTCAAATGAATTTTTCAAGAGGTGTAATGCATTTAACAGAGGTATATTATGTGTTTGAAGTGACAGAGGTGCTTATCAGCCAACTTGCACACAGACTTACCTGCATAGTTGTAAATATATTCATGTGTACTTGTAGTTATTTTGTCTATCAATTTTAGATTATTTATTCATGTATTAGTTTGACTTTAATGAGGAACAAAATTGATAGTTGAGATTATATCAGTGCATGTTGGATTACTTTGGTGCATGTCAAAGTGATACACAACGAATCAAACCAACTTCTATTTTTATGGATTTGCAGCCTATTATCCTATTTTAAACTTTTGCCAACCTTGAGATGATGACTTGGTTCGGGGGTGTGCATTGAGTGTTGGTGTATCTAACTGACCCCTGTGCCGACTGTAGCAATACCCTACCAATATGGTACCAATATAGGGTCCAATATTGATATTGCAAATCTTGATCTGGTGTCTTTTGCACTTATTAATTTTTACACTTATTCATTTTTTTCTTTTTTCTGGCCTGCAGTTGATAAAGTTTAGAGATCAAGCTAACACATGATATAGAACAAATTCAATATGCCAGAAAATAAACTTTTCACAGTATTGGTAGAATGTGAGTAACACCCAAGTGTGTTAGCGTGCAAAGCAGTTTATTTTCTTCTTTAAGTTTACAAAATTTGAACTTGTTTATGTTGTTAGTATGCAGTAGTAGGTCTATAACGTTAGTTTATACAACAGATTATCTGGAACTCTAAACACGAATCAAGACAGATATCTAGCATGATTGGTGCTCCTTGATTTTTTTCTTATTAGGTAAAAGCCATTATTATTTGTTTAACCCATGTTTATACACTGATATGGTATTAAGAAATAAAAAAATAAAGTTCATCTTAGATTGCTCATTTTGAATATCTTCTCAAGCTTGCCTCCATTTCTGTGTGGGTGCATGCCACATGTCGGCTCATTATGGTACAATTTGCATACTGCACAAGCTGTTCAGTGACATCAGCTTATTAATCCTTGTGCATGATAAATTGTGTTCTATATTTTACTACCAAATTCATAATTTTGAGTCCAATTGCAATTCAACCAAATTCATAATTTTGATAGTCCAACTGCAATTCGACTGCTTATAGCTTTGAGGACCTAACAATGCCATTGGAAAGAGGAAAAAAAGAAGAGATTTTAGATATTAAATCATGAATATTTTTAAGCATTTGGATACAGACACTAGCGTGTAGGTTTCATGAGAAAAGATTAATTATATTCTTATTTGCTAGTGGGCTAACTGTACACCAGCCAAATACACATATATTTGCTATCTAAATGTGTGCTTGTATTGTGCACAGGGGCGCCTGCATGCTTGTGTGTTTGTGTGTGGTTTGTCTGTTTCTTATCTTATGCTAGTGAGCCAGTGGTAGGCAGGTCAAGCACACTTGTATATGCTATCTAAATTGGTGCCTGTATTTATTGATCATATTGTGCATGGGTACTTGTGTATGCTTTTATGCATGTGCATGAGTGAGCAGCTTTTATTATGCCTTATTTTCTAGTGGTTCAACTGCACACAATTCAAACACACATAGTGCTAACTAAACTGGCACCTGTATTTCTTGATCATATTGTGCATGCATGCTTGTAGTTGGGAAAAGGCTTAGATGAGTTGAGTTGAGTTTTGTGCATGCAAGCTTGTATGTGCATGCACGTGTATACTTGTTCTTGTTCTTGTGCACATGGATTAGTGTTTCTGGCAGGGCATGCACCCTAACGCGGTGTTTGCTTGCTGGATCAGTTGTGGTCTGTGGATGGTTATCCATATAATCAGCCAATCACTATCAGAAAAGAGGGGAAGTTAATTCTAGCTAGTTAACACACCAAAAGTTGCTTAACCTGGCCAAACTTATTTCACCCTCCCAGCCAATAAACTTATCTTACTTCCCTACTTTTGTCACCTTCTCTAACTTAACTGACTAGCTCTCATACTTCAACCATGCAAGGGGGTATTATTAACCCAGGAATAAATGATTAAGGCCTTGTTTGGATCAAGGAGCCCACTGATTGTGGATATATTGTGATTGGTGGGCTTCTCTCTTCAGAGAGAGTTTAAGAATGAAAGGAAACATCTAGGAGAATCAGGTTAAGAATGAAAGGAAACATCTAGGAGAATCAGGTCAAGTTGTCGTTCGTGTTGCTTGTTATTTTTTTTAAATGAGGCAGTCTGTTTCCAGTGTGATTTATCTTATTTGGAAAAGAGTGGAATGGTTGGTTCTCTAGCTTCCGCATTTGCCTCCCTTCTCTCTTTAGTCAGAACTTCACTGATCATGAGCTGTTCATGGATAGTAGCTTCTGCCGTCCAAACAGGTTCAAGGAATGGTTACCTAGTGTTAAAAATATTGACACCCTGGTTAGCCATCTAGCATACAAAACGCTACTTTAGAGCTGAAAACGGACATGATATGGATCTGATTTCAGTGTATTCATATCCCTTTTTATATTTTAACACACACACAGAGAGAGAGAGAGAGAGAGAGAGAGGATGTATATGTATAGACACACACGTGTGTGTGTGTGTGTGTGTGTTGTGTGTATTAGTATAGATGTAAATTAGATAGTTAAATTTTATGGGCAGAATGTTATTCTACTCTCTCTCTCTCTCTTATATATATATATATATATATATATATATATATATATATATATATATATATATATATATATATATAGAAGTATATAAGCCACCTAACTTTTTTTTACTATTTTTCTATGACAAATAAATGATTGTTAGAAAAAAAATAAAGATATAATTGCTTCCACTTAATTGTTTGTTGTTTGAATCTTTTAGTGGATCCTCGTGCTTTTGCTAAGTTGCATGACTTGGATTGAGAAAGCTGACTATAAAGGATGCAATCCACTAAATAAAAGATGCCACTAGATGGGAAGAAATTTAAACCAAAAACATATTGATGTGGATGCTTTTCTTTTGCCAACCCTCTTGCCTTGGCAGCCATGGGTCTTCCTTGATATAAACTTGGCTAGTGTTCAAGGACTTCACTCTCTTCCTCCTAAGGGGCATTCATTTACCTTTGGATTTTATGAGAGCTAGAATTGTAAGCAGAATCATATATTTTGATACAGATCAGTTATTGGTGTGTCTGCAACTGTATCCTCTTTTCTTTGACAGGTGCAAATACATTTACGGATGTTAGTGCTATAAATTAGATCCGTATCTAGATAGATTCTGATTTGAAAACAGACTTGGACAAATGATATTCGATCCATTTTCACTGCCTATGCATCCTTCTATATTTGTTGTCTGCTCTGTAGATGATAAAATGCCAGTAATTAGTATTATTTTGACCCATTCAAGATTGAATCTATTGACAAAATCAGGTAAGACATGTGATAGCTGGTTAGGCTGCTTCTGTGGCCCGTACGGTCTGTAGGATATGCAATACACATTCCAATGAACATATCTAAATGCACAGTGTTTTAACAGATTAACTCACCAACTTTGGAAAATGCCATCATTTCTCTGGTTTATCCTCAATGCATCTTCAAGTGCACAATTCAGGGTGTCAAATGCCTACTCAAGTTGCAATTTTGATGACAAACTTTTTTTTTATAAAGAAAAATAAAACTTGGAGCATTTTGTAGTTCTATCTATGCTATATGAGATTGACATGTAAAAGTTCAACTTTGTTGTCCAGGAAGTTTGTGCCATGAAATTTAATGTGCTTGTTACAACATATGAATTTGTCATGTATGACCGCTCAAGGTTGTCAAAAGTTGATTGGAAGTATATAATCATTGACGAAGCCCAGAGAATGAAAGACAGAGAGTCAGTTCTAGCTCGTGACCTTGACAGATACCGTTGCCAAAGACGGCTTCTTCTCACTGGGACACCTCTGCAGGTCTGTTTATTTTCTAGAGCATGAAAAGTATAAGAATCACAACAATATGAATCATGTACTTCTCGCATACTACATGCATTATACACTCACACACACATTTATCTGTTGATTTCTTGAATTGTTTGGATTTTATTGGTGGGAGTAGAAAGACTGGGTAGGTTGGTAGTGTAAATAATTTTTCAGTTCTGGCCAAAACCAAAAACCTTGGATAATATTATGAACTTCTGCTGATCACCGGTTCATTGTGACTTCTTGGTTAAGTATTTTTATGTCTTCTTGGTTACGTATTTTTATGTCTTCTTGTCCTATGAAGATATCCACCAATTCGTTGTTACTGAATAGGTTAATTTAGTAGATAAATGATGCAGGTTTCCTGCTGTATTGCAATATCTAAAGAAGAAAATGGAGGATAAGTGGCTAAAATTCCTTGAGATTAGCAAGTCCCATAATAGAACAAAATTTATAATGCCTGATGTAGAATATGATAAACTAATAGCAAGGAAGAAAAAAGAACTCTTCTTCATGTGTTAGCTTTATCATTTCCGGTGAAATATTGTTCTTGTTTTCTCCTGGTTCATCATGTTCGCGAGTTCTGCTTCGCTGATTTAATTGGTTAAAAGTTGTTCCTGCTAGAGGTGTGAGGTGGGTGAAGTTCAACAATAGGAAAGGAGTACATGACTAAGCTAGCTTTGAGGCAATAGTCATATTTTCCTTTCATATTAACCTTATTTAATAGCATGTTTATACTTGCTTGTGTTCTGGTGTCATATGGTTTCTTGCTGTTTGAACTTTAAATTATTAACTAGCTTATGTACTTGTTTTTGATTCTGGTGTCATATGGTTTCTTGCTGTTTGAACTTTAAATTAATAACTAGCCTATGTTGTTTTATTCTGTATTGACAATTAGATGGTTCATGCTGTTCACTACAGAATGATTTGAAGGAACTATGGTCCCTCCTTAATTTGCTTCTACCAGAAGTCTTTGATAATCGGAAGGCATTTCATGATTGGTTCTCAAAGCCATTCCAAAGGGATGGTCCTTCACATAGCTCAGAGGAAGATGACTGGCTTGAGACTGAGAAAAAGGTTATTATAATCCACCGGCTTCATCAGATATTGGAGCCCTTTATGCTAAGGCGTCGTGTTGAAGATGTGGAAGGTTCACTTCCAAGGAAGGTGAGTTATTTTGCCAAAATTTTCTTTACCTTTTTCCTGAAATATCAGAAGCAATATTGAATTAATACGTGGTTACAGATCTCCATTGTTTTGAGGTGTAGAATGTCAGCCATTCAGGGTTCCATATATGATTGGATTAAGTCCACTGGTACCATCAGGGTTGATCCTGAGGATGAGTTGCGCAGGGCTAAGAAGAATCCAATGTACCAAGTTAAGGCATATAAGAATCTTAACAATAAATGTATGGAGTTGCGCAAGGCATGCAATCATCCTTTACTAAATTACCCTTATTTTAATAATTATTCTAAGGACTTCCTTGTCAGATCTTGTGGGAAACTTTGGATCCTTGATAGGATTCTTATAAAACTCCAGAGAGCAGGCCATCGTGTGCTTCTCTTCAGCACCATGACAAAACTTCTTGATATATTAGAGGAATACTTGCAATGGCGAAGGCTTGTCTACAGACGGATTGATGGTACAACCAGCCTAGAAGACCGTGAATCAGCAATTGTAGATTTCAACAGCCCTGGTTCTGATTGTTTCATTTTTTTGCTCAGCATTCGTGCTGCTGGAAGAGGTCTAAATCTTCAGAGTGCAGACACTGTGGTTATATATGATCCAGATCCAAATCCTCAGAATGAGGAACAAGCGGTGGCCAGGGCTCATCGCATTGGACAGACGAGAGAGGTGAAAGTCATATATATGGAGGCAGTAGTTGACAAAATGTCTAGCTATCAGAAAGAAGATGATTTGAGAAATGGTGGTACAGGAGATCTGGAGGATGACCTTGCTGGCAAAGATCGATACATGGGGTCAATAGAGAGCCTCATACGCAACAACATCCAACAATATAAGATTGATATGGCAGATGAAGTTATAAATGCTGGTCGGTTTGATCAAAGAACAACACATGAAGAAAGGCGGATGACTTTAGAAACACTATTGCATGATGAAGAGAGATATCAAGAAACTGTTCATGATGTTCCATCCATGCAGGAGGTAAATCGCATGATTGCTCGTAGGGAAGAAGAGGTTGAGCTGTTTGATCAAATGGATGATGATTTTGACTGGACTGGTGATATGATGAAACACAATCAGGTTCCAAAGTGGCTTCGTGCTGGTTCTAGAGAAGTAAATGCTGTCATTGCTAACTTAGCTAAGAAACCATCAAAGAATATTTTAGCTGAAAATATTGAGTTGGAATCAGGTGAAATATATTCAGGTACCTCCCCTGGTAAAACTGAGAGGAGAAGGGGCCGGCCAAGGGGTCCAACAACTAACAAAACACATTCTGTTTACATGGAATTGGATGATGAAGATGGTGAGGATTCTGATGCTAGCTCAGAAGAGAGGGATATATACTCATTCCATGAAGAAGAGGGTGATATAGGTGAATTTGAAGAGGAAGAATCTAATGGTGCTCTTGATGTGCAGCCTAATAATAGGTATTCATCAGAGGAGCAAGGTTTAGCTTGTGATGGCAGTGGGTATGATATGCCCCAAACAAGGGAAGGCCAGAGAAATGCTCATATGGTTGAAGATGCCGGTTCATCAGGATCTTCTTCTGGAAGTCGAAGACTGCGTGAGCCTGCTACTCCTTCCGTATCTTCACAGAAATTTGGATTTCTATCTACTCTAGATGCCAGGCCTGGTCATCCTTCAAAAAGGATGGTATGTAACTAATCCTCCTTCAGCTAGTTATGTTATTATATACTTTCAACTAATTATGTTTTTTATACTTTAAGTTTGTTGCTTTAGTTTCTACTTTCATGCAATTTTCAGCTGTCTAAAATTTCTTTAAATTGTAATTTCCAGCAAGAGGAGCTTGAGGAAGGAGAAATTGCTGTATCGGGTGATTCTCAGATGGATCTCCATCAATCAGGAAGTTGGATTAATGAGCGTGAGGATGGTGAGGATGAACAAGTTCTCCAACCAAGTGTGAAGGGTAAGCGTAGTCGTCGTGTCCGTCCTAGATACACCGTAGAAAGCCTAGAAGAAAAATGCAGCAATGAGAAAATGTTTTCCCAGCGTGGATCCCAACTTCCACTGCAGGTGGACCATGACTATGATATGCAATTTAAGACTGATTCCGAATTGGAGACATATAGTGAGCCGGTTTCAGATAGGCATGATGCTAGTGCAACTATCAAGGAGAAGCGCAATTTGCCAGCAAGAAAGGCATCAAATGTCATTATACCAAAATTCAGCCGGACAAGACATGTGCCTGGATCTGCAGAGGATGCCAGTGGATATTCTAGGGAAAGTTGGAATACTAAGGCCTCAAACACTGGTGATCCTAGCTTAGCTGGCACAAAAATGTCAGACAGCACGCAGAGGAAGGTAGGTGTCCTTGTCTTGCTTTTCCTTTATGTTAGCAGCAAAATATATTTTTCCCATATGAGACTGGATTTTTTTTTTTTTGACCTGTTCATGCTTTAAGAGGAAGTAGGGATGTATATTTCTAACTTCAAAACTATTCAGAAAGGATTATATCAGATGATTTAAAAGGATTCATGCTTTGGTTATTTGTACCATGATTTAACTAATAGACCTTATCCCCTCTATTTGCATGAGTAATTTCCACATCTTTCAATTTGCAATAACTAGCATCTATATGAATTATGATGCAAATAATGCAGCTGATGTTTCTAAATCACATGTGTGAAAGAAGCAAAAGATAGAGTATGGCTGCCAAGTTCCATGAACAGTTGGCAAAACGGTAAAATCTTTTCCTTTGGAGCATTATCCAACAATTTATAGCATTGTGACACTGAGACACGTCTTTGAGGTATTTCTTGTCGTTTATCTTCTCTGACACAATATAGAAGGGCAATTGAGGTGAAACATAGTTTAAATGGCATTCAAATTTGAATTATTATGAAGTTCTAGGGTGTGGAGCCTACCATTGTTTCCTTTGGACGTGTGTCCCCAATAGTTTAATGAGTTGTGTTATACTTATATTCCAGGGTGGGTTCATGCATAAAAGATTTATGCATACATTGCCCATATTTGTCTCCAAGGTGTATTGCAGGCAAGATGCAGTTTGAATAGAGTCTCAAGTATGGAGCTTCCAGGATTAAGTGTGCAGTTATAACCATATGGTGGTAAAAGGGAACTCCTTACATGCTTAGACATCAGGCTTAATTCTACGTATTTAGTGGACTAAGTGTTGTCTTTTGTGCAAGTTTGTGCTCCCACCCCGAAAAAGAAAGGAAATCAAAAGTAAAAACGTAAAAAATGGTGACATTTGATTGGTAGCATACAATATCAAATACCAAATTTAGGTGCTTATGTTTTCTGTGTTCATCTGAAATGCTAATCTCATGCATTTTTGTTGTCAATAATCTATCTCCCTCTAAACTTTATTAACAATAATGAATTGAGTAAATTTAATTTCTATTTAGTGGCTCCTAGTTGTGGCTTGATTATAGGCTTTCATGATAAAGATTGATGAGAATAAACCTGATCGTTCCCATTGGGCCAGGCTCAGGCCAGCCATACTTGACTTGAGTTTAGCCCCAACTTGGCCTGATGCCTCGGACTTCTCTTTTTACCCTCGGCCTGGCCCATGCTTGCCCCTAGTTTCAAGTATCAATTTCTAACATACTGCGTAATTAACTTTTTTGTATTCATGATGATAATAAATGTGTGATTTGATTCCTAGGCTGATGAATAACTTGACCCACCTTGAACCCACAGAATATAAATTCTCACATGGTTAATTTATATTTATCAGATGATGAACAATTAATTTTATGACTAATAGATAGCATTGAATATGAATCAATGTTGCAACTTTGTTGTATGTTGTTCCACTAGGTGGTATATTTCTTTGAAACTTGCTTGGTAAAATTACTATTCTAATTTACAATATGTGTTAATGATTTCAAGCCATGCACATTGTTACTGCATTGTCATTCCCATGCCTAATAAAGAGGGTTAATTAGCATATGGGCAAATATCATCATATTTTTATTATTTTATTTTGCAGTGTAAGAATGTTATTAGCAAGCTTCAAAGGAGAATTGATAAAGAAGGCTACCAAATTGTTCCCCTGCTATCTGATCTATGGAAGAAGAATCAGAATGCTAATTTGATGAGCACTGCTACTGTTGCAAGTAATATTGTAGATTTACGAAGAATTGATCAGCGTGTGGACAATTTAGAGTACAATGGGGTGCTGGACTTCATAGCAGATGTGCAATTGTTGTTACAAAATGTAGTTCAGTTTTACAATTACTCTTATGAGGTATGCTCATTTCACTCTCATCTTAATACTTAGCCAAACAAACTAAATTTCAGAAATCATGCAAATTATTGGCATGCGTTTATGAAATGTTGGTGAATGATTGAATTAAGTCTTGTTGATTGCATGCTGCCTGTATCAATTAAAAGCTTACACTATGTCTATATTTTTTCAAAGTTAACACATTTTCGTAGGAGTAGCTGATAGTGTAAAGGATATTAAAAAATATTACTAAATTTCATAAGCATTTAAGAAAACAAGATATGTTGGAAATAGATTAAAAGAAATTAGGCAAAACATAAGGTATGCATATTTGTGATTAGCGGTCTCAGACAAGCAAACCGTTTGTAAGTAGCTCATTGTCAGCTCGGTATCTACCTTGCAAATGCTCGTTCAATTAGTAGGTGAGCTGAACTCGGGATTTCCTTTGCTTGCTAGTTGTTAATATTTGATTTGGTTAAGCTTCAAATACATGTATATCAGATATTATTTTGGCTATAATGTTTTATCTAATACTATCAATGGAACAAATAAGAATTCCATGTTTGTATGTTTATTCTTCAAAAAGCAGATATGGCCCCTCTAAAACCTGAAAGTTTACTTGTATTCCCTACCTGCAATTTTGCTTTCATTTCTGTCGTGTCAACCCTACCCTACTTAGTGGACTATTTTTTCCTAAATTATCCTATTCTTTCTTGAAATTTTAAGGTGAATGCCTTTTTTTTAATAGAAGTATAAGTGTAGGTTTTACTTTTGATGGTAGATCAAGTAATTAAGCACTTCATGAAGATTATATGTGAAAGGTCTTTAAAAAGATAAAATGATAACTATACTTCTAATTTGAGGGATACTATTTAACAAAAGCAGTATGTGCAATATTGAAATTTTGGAGGAGCATACATGCAAGTTTCAGGTATTTAGGGGGATTTACGTGCATAATTATGCACTTTTGAAGTGCATTTATGCATAAACCACAATGTCCTATTTGGAAAAAAAAGAATCGATCTTAATCTAATGACTGTGATTTTTTACTTGCTACTAACATTCCAAAAATTAGTTTGAGCTCAAACAGTGGAGAGTGGAGATTAATCCAAACTATGCATGCAAGTGCCTTGGCAGACCTTGAGCTCTCACCAGTTCCTGAATAGGCTGCTTGCACATATAGCTTGAGATCACTGTTAAACCTGAGTTTGAGATTTGCCTGTTCACCAAACAAGCTGTGCTTAATGATGTCTTGCCTTTTTTTACTTGTTTGCTTCCCTACTTGATTATGGTGTACAATGTAACATGATACGTTAACTAACAAAAATGTCATTTTTGTTGAAAATTATGTGGCCATTAATCAATTGGGAAAGAAACTTTGCTCCAGTTCAAATTAATGCAACAAGAAACTTTTCCAGCTGATGCATGAACAATATGCAATGAGCATGGAATCACCAAAAATTGTGACAAAATGTTTGAGACTAGTTGCTATTTACACGTGTCCAGTCCTTTTCATTTTATTGTGGTCATTCAACTGCTGATAGCCTCTGAACTCCGTTGCTATCATGACAACAGGTGGATGCAAACATAACCTACATAACCTACAAGGTGTTGAATCTTTGCTTTTATCCTTCTCAATCTAGATGAACCCTCTATTGACATAAAACATTTCCACGTACATCCTCCCATTTTTTGACACCTTTCCCACTCTCCGCGTATCATCACCTGATACGCTACAAAGCCAACCCACCTGACTCTTCTGCCTCCAGCTGTCTGCTCTTGAATAGGCTTGATAGATGAGTAATGTTATCTCTGGTGTATCAGAGAATCTGAGTAAACCATTCTTCCCCCTCATCCTCCATGTTGCCATGGCAACCTCACTATAAATTGGCAATGGGGAGGTAGTAAGTGGAAGTAGTGTGACAAGGCTTTCATGCTGTCAATTTAGAGAACCCAATCATGACCATTCTTTTAGAGTACACTCACACATATATTGTTGCAGCCCCTTTTCTTCGAAAGGGTGATGAGGCAAGAGAGGAAGCAAGGATCAGGACTTCTAGCCCTTGGTATAAATTATAAAATGTGCTGGAATTTTACTGATACCTAAGATCTGACTGAAATATTGCACTCACCTAATCCTATTGCCTCCTCTTTCTCATTATGAGATTTAAAATAGTAGGCATCCTTGATGGGATCAGTGAGGATTTATTAATATCCACATGTAGGAAAAGATAATATGGGGGAAATTCAGGTAAGTCTCATATGTCAGCAGGCTTGTGAGGTCCTGTGTGGACAAGTGGCATCCAAGAGGAAAGGAAATTGAGCTTGTTGATTATGAAGAGGGCAAGATGATATGTAGTAGCCTGCCTTTTGTACAGAAGAGATGAGGAAAAAAGAAAAGAAAAGGAAGGGGCAGAAATCAATGTCATTTCCTTTAAAAATGGTAATTTCTTTTCTTTCATGCAACTCGTTGGTTCCTTTTCCTCTGTTCCCCCGCTTCCCCCTTGTACTTCTCATATGTAGAGGATCTGCCGGTAGATCACTACACAGTCTATTGATGAGAAGGCAGAAATGTTGTATCCAAATGGTCTAAAGATCTTGCAGATAGCTGTGTCCACCAGTGGACGGCTCAATAATATTTACCAATATTGCTGCCAATCCACAGCTCTATCGGCCTCTTTATAGGTATCTAGAAACAGTGATAACCTAGTCTAGTACTTTCTAGCATTTCCAACAAATCTCTACAAATGTTTATAACAAATAAAAAAATACCTTTCCTCAATTTCCCAACTACTTACATAGGCTGAGGCTTTTTTGATAGCTAGTAATTAAGTTCAATGTATGTCCTACCCTTATCAGGGGATTCAGATAATTAAGTTCAATGTGCTTCCTACTAGTGAATTTTTATTATAGTAGGTTTATATCAAGGTTCTGCTCTTAATCCTTACTTTTTAAAAAAAATTATAGATGAGCTTTTTTAGACCTATTCGGAATGATATTGAATGGTGCATATTATTTGCAAACGATATAATACTAGTGGATGAAACTAAAGTTGGGGTTAATTGTAGGTTAGAATTACGGAGAAATCCATTAGAATATAAAGGTTTTGGGTTAAGCAAGGCAAAGATAGAATATGTGAAATGTAATTTTAGTATAATTAGAAATAAAGATAAATGTAGAGTAAAATTTAAGGGCCATGAAGTTTTTAAAAGTGATCATTTTTTTTAATATTTAGAATTGATTATTCATAAGAAGAGATTGAGGATGATATTTTTTATAGGATTAAAATAGGTTGGATGAAATAGAAAAGTGCAATTGAAATATCATGTGATCATACAATATTTGCCAAATTAAAGAAAAAAAATTATAACATAGTCATAAGACCGACTATGCTTTATGAAATATTGAGTAGTTAGAAAATTATATATACATAAAATGAATATGGTTGGAATGAGAATGTTGAAATGGATGTATGGTAATGCAAAGAAAGAAAGAATAAAAAATGAAATCAGTCATAAAGAGATGAAGATAACATCAATCGAAGATAAATTGAAGGAAGATTAAATAGTTTAGACACATGTAATGTAGATTTAGAGACGTACTTTTGTGAAGGAGTGATTTAATATATGTAAATAGAAAAGAGGTAGTAATAGATCGACAATGATATAAGAGGAAGTAATAAAGAAAGATTTAAAATATTTGCATCTTGTAGATAATATAACTTAAACCCGGCAGAATGGAGAAAAAAGATATGTATAGCCAATCCTAATTAGTTTGGGATTAAGGCTTTGTTATTGTTTTTGTTGTTTGTGCATCTTACTATATTGTCACAGTAGACAATGGTGAGGTGATGAAAACATGCATTGATTTCCTTATCATTCTGGTTTTAGTGATTTTTATAGTGATTGCTGGTGCTTTAGTGATGCAGTAAAAGCATTTCCCTTGTTTTTGAGTTGGCTCCAAGTGTACAGACCATCATCTTTCCTTGAGAATCTTTTCATTGTCCCATCGTCTTCCCTATCCATGATATGGGTCAGCTTAAAGTATGAGCATGACAAACTTCAGCTTATGAACCTCAAGAGAAAATCTGATGTCGAGACTAATCAGAGGTTGAAAATGATTGAAAACTAATTTTGTTAAGATGTATGGCAATGGTGCTCACTGGGCCAGCCAATGCATTATTTTTCGCACCTTGATGTATATATATTTTTCTATCCATGCCAATTCTCCCTTTATTGCACTATTTTCACGCTATCTGCACGCTTTTTTTTTTTTCCTGATTAAAGTGGCGACGTCTGTCTGTTTCAATTTCATTCCATTGTCAAATGGCATTGTGATGAATATATCTTTCTGCTTCTGTCAAAATTGTTGAGATGTTAATGATCAAATTAGCGGTACATAACATGACTAATAATTTGCTTCAGAATGTTTTTTATTTGCATACCTCTATTCATGATAACCAATAGTAAAAAAGCCTTAATTTCACGTAAACAAATATGCAGCTGTAATAAATATCAAGGACGGTGCCACTTCTCTTCCTGGAGAATTGAATATGTGATCCTTTTGGTAACGTCCTGTTGATATTTTTCTGTGCAGGTTAAGTATGAAGCAAGAAAGCTTCATGACATGTTCTTTGATATCATGAAGATTGCATTCCCAGATACAGATTTTCGAGAAGCTAGAAATGCATTCATCATACCCTCTTCTGGAGGGTCTGGGAGTGCCCTGTCCCCGAAACTGGCTGTGTCCTCCAGCCAAAGCAAGCGCCACAAGACTGTCACGGAGGTGAAACCAGACCAAGGTCCAATCAAGTCCGCATCTCGTGGCCCTGTTCCTCTGGATGAAGATGGGAGGACTCGCGGCCACACATCCAAGCCCCAGAAGGAATCCAGGCCTGCCACTGGCAGCTGTGGAGAGAATGCAGCACCTGAACTCTCGCCTCTGCTGGCACACCCGGGCGATTTGGTCATCTGTAAGAAGAAGAGGAAGGACAGGGACAAGTCTGCCGTGAAGAGACCGGGCCCCATCCGTCCTCCTGGCCCAGGGCCAGTCGGTCCGGTTGCTGCCACTAATGCAGGTCAGACGGGTCCCATCCTTCCACCCAGCGCTAATCGTGCTCAGAGGATCCCGGAGCAGAGGGGGGCGCACCCACACCCACACCCAGCTCAACAGCCATCGCGTCCCAATCTGTGGGCTCAGCAGCCAGCACAACCGGCTGTTGGTGGGGCTGGTGGGCCTCCAGGCATGGACGCAGTCCAATGGGCCAGGCCTGTGAAGAAAATGAGGACCGATGCGGGTAAAAGAAGGCCAAGCCATTTGTGAGTTAAAATGTCTGTACATCTTTTTGCTGTAGCAACCAGAGGCATGCATTCCCATTACTTTTTCAGCAGGATGATGCTGTTTTTCCGTGATCCCCGCAACTTCTCTTGTTCTAGAGAGTTCTTTTATTCTAGAGAGTTAGTAGTGGCTGTCTGTAGTGATGTAGCTTGTATAAATCCATGAAGAGAGGGAAGAAAGTTAAGAGTTCTGAGCATTTAACTTACTCGTTTCTGTTTTTAATGTTTCTAGGCTCGCTTGAATATTGTGGAATCTCCAGCCACTTAGGGGTGTACTTTGTTTCTGTTGACTGACATATTACAGCCAGTGAAAGGGCAAATGAATCTTCTCTCGTTAAGACTGATGTAGGAAGTGGCTGTCCCTGGCTGCCTCCCAATGGCAACGACGCTCCTAATATCTCCTGAAAAATGGGCGAGGGAAGCATCTGACATTGTCTTCTGGTTGGACGCGTGGTCTCCACCTGGATGTTAGGCGAGCAGCTGGCGTGCCCAATCTTTTGTCTTAGAAAAATCTCATAGTTTTTGTTTCAGAAAACTATTATTTGCTCTAGATTTTGCTGGATTGTATTATTATTATTTTTTTTCTTCACTTTTATCATACTTAACTGGATGGGAATGACTAGATCCCAATTGGACAATTTAAAGGCTGCTTTTCACCTTGTTTGTTTGTTTGTTTGTTTAATTGGTGCTCACCTTCAGGCCCTCTCAGCGCCTGCTTACTGTAAGAGGGCAGGTATGACTTTTGATGCTTGCGTTGTCTCTGGGTCGAAGGTGGTTGGTTGTTAGCTCTTTTGCACTTTTAGAGGGGCAATCTTATCAAACTGATGAAGTTCTTGATGGTTGAAACCAGTGATTTAGAATGGAATTCTATTTTTATAAAGATTTGGAGATTCAGGAGAAGGGCTATCCCGGGTCATGCAACTCATTGCATAGAGGACCTTTCTATAAAAAAGTTAGATTAAATTATTTAATATTTTCACAACTATATGGGATTGGTTTTATGCATCTTTCATTCACTAAGTATTTCCTTGATGGTACTCCCAAGTTTCACCATATACTGCCCCCCACAACATCTATCCTTATAAATTTAGAATTTTCTCTTGTTTCTTACAACGTTGGGCATAAATTGAAGACTTACAAAAATCTTCTTAGATTTTTGTGGTACATTTCTGTGCGATTTTTGTCGGTTTTCTATCGTTTTATAACTTTTAAATTTTTTTTTCTTTTGTTATTATGTATTCATTCAGTGCATGGTTATACTGGATGGCAGCCATGGGTTTATTTCAGAAAAGGATGGTTGTGATATATTTAGGAGAAAGAGAAGTATTTATTAGGTATCTTACAAGCATTGGGCAGACAGACTATATTATGTTGTACAAAGCTTATACCGTAGCGGATTTCCAATGAGAGGCGATCAAATTATTTAGATGTCTGATTAATTTTCTATTTGATATCATATTAAACCCAAATTAAAGAAGGATATTTTTTAAGAACCAAGGAAGAAGAAATTACCACACCTCCGATGGAGGATAACTTAGACTCTTATTAAATAATTCACCATATCCTTAACTGATGGTAAGGCTGGAGTGCAGAAAGAGGTCTCGAAAAAAAAGCTCATTCTAACATGGTTGGAGAATTTTTGTAAAATTGCTAACAGTTATTATTTGTATATTTATATCTATTGGCACCATTCAATTTATAAAAATTATATGATTTATAAATGGATACACAAGAAGAACTAAATAATCTGATCAAATCTTATGTTAATAATTGTATTAAAATAATTGTATTTGATGGGGCTGATGGAACCATACCCAATCAATGGTGGAAATCATCTGATGAAGCTGATAAGGTTATGCCCGATCAATGATAACGATCACCCTTCTGGAGCCTCTGGCCAGCCACTCGGGTAGGACTCCGACTTGGCCTCTCAAGTAGAGCCTCAGTTGGCCACCGGGTAGAACCCCGACTTGGCCACTCGGTAAAGCCTTCAGCCAGCCACCTAGGTAGGACCCTGACTCGGTCATCCGGATAGAGCCTCCAGTCGGCCACTCATGTGGGATCCCTTGTGGGAACCACTCATACGGCTCAGCCACTCAAACTGCTTGTACGATCTCCTACGATCCAAACCCTCAACAGAAGCGTAACATGGGAGACAAGTCTAGCGGCCACTTAGATATGACAGAGCCCACCAACTCTGCTATAGCCGCCCATACTTGACAGGACCTAACCCACCAACTATGCCACGACAGTTCAGATTTGACGGGACCTGGCGTACCAACTCTGCCATGGCCATCTTGATCTAACGGGACCTACCAACCCTGCCACGATCACTCCAAGCTAGTGGGACTCACCAATTCTGAAAATTGCGGCCACCCTGGCCTTACCGTGCATGCTCTGACAACCAGTCCCTCTGCGAGCCACATTCTGGCATCCAATCATGCCATCGGCTCCGCAAACTTTCATAAAATGGGTAAGAGAGACCCCCGACCAGGTAATGGACTCATATATGCTCACACGGATCTCTCTCTAAGACTCTCGAGCTTTCTTTTAAGCTCATGACCGTTGCCCAGAGCACTAACTTGAGTATTGGAGGGTCCCCACTAGAATCTTGGTCCTCGGGACTTTTTGTAGGCTCTCGATCGAGAGAAGCTCACTGGAAGCCCTTGGCTCGTTGGAGAAGGCAACCGAATGCTTGCCGTCAATCGAGGAGAATAATCTGGCAACAATAGATTGGCACGCCACGTAAGAGGGCAAGAGAGAAGACCAGCAGTACCAGGCTATAAATCTTCATCCCATCTAAAGCAACAATGGTGTAACACGCGCTTGAGAAGCCTCTACCAGCTGTGTGGGAGAGCTTTCCCGGCAGATCGAGCAGCAGGGAGGCTGGAAGAGCCTTCCCGGTAGATCGAGCAGCAGGACGCCACCTCCCTGCTCCACCATCGCTACCACCTCAGATCACCCGGCGGACCAGCTTGCCACCCTCACTTAGTAAGTCCAGGCATTGGTAGTAGCGGTCTATGAGCTGCAGGAGCAGCACTCTGTAGCCACACAACAGCAGAGGCCCCTCTTACTTAATGCGGCCGCTGTATAAGCTAGCCGACAATCCACCCGCGGGAGGAATCCCCAACAAGAGACCCATCGCTGCATGTCTCACAGGAGCACTACCGCCATGAGTCCCCCAAAAGGCCTTGATCTCCCATTCACCATCCAAGCAGCACCTCTCCTGGGCGGCGACACGGAAGGAGCTTGAACGGGGGTACCAACACCGGTGCCACCCCTCTCCCTATTCATCTCCTGAGTCATCAGGAGAGGGGTCCACTGACGGAAACATCAACCACAGGGCGGAACGATGCCTCGATGAGTACCATCGCCAATTGGAAGAGCTCAGCTACAGACTCATCGACCAACTGAAGGTGGATTACAACAGCTGTCCTCCCCTCACCTGTCGCATCATGGAGGAATCAATCCCTCCCCGGTTTTGCCTCACCCAGCTAGATCCATACGATAGCACCATGGATCCGCTTGATCACCTTGAGAGCTACAAGGTTTTCATGCAAGTCCAAAGGGCAACCGATACCCTTTTCTGCATCGCTTTCCCCGCTACCCTTTGGAAGGCTGCTCATGCTTGGTACTTTTGCCTCTAGCCGTGCAGCATTGACTCTTTCCAATAGCTAGAGAGAACCTTCCTGGCTCACTTTGATGCCTGCCGAAAGATCCTCCGGGTGACGGATAGCTTATTCTCTATTCGATAGAAGGACGAAGAATCTTTCAAAGACTTTATGGCCCGCTTCAAGATGGCCGCCCTCAAAGGCTACCTCCTCGATGACTCTGTGGCTACCCTAGCTCTGAAGCGAGGCCTCCATCCCTCCCACTTTACCTACTCCCTGAATAAGAAGCCTTTCGGCTCTTATGTAGAGCTTCTGAGTCACGCGCAGAAGTACATCCACGTTGACGAAGCCGACTGTGATGCCCCTCCCAATTAGTCCCACATCGGGTAATTAAGGAAGGGTCGAATGGTTTATAACCAGTTAAGTAAGATGGACAAATACTAATTGGATCCTTTTTGAGCTATGGTGGCCCAAATTGGTGTGAACCTTATTCGTCTTGCTTTCATGTCACGAAACGGGTTCATGGGTTTGCAGGCTCGGATCATTACATTATGGTATCAGAGCTACACCAGCCAAAGTGTAGGAGCTAAGTGCCACATAGGGCAAAGTTATACATTGATGGAAGCCACCTCTTGAGCCTGTGAGGCCACCTCTAGAGTCCTACATGCCTGGTGGATACGATCATGTGCCTCTAGCAATGAAGACATCACCTCTTTATGGGGGGTAGATTATGATGCCCCTCCCAACTAGTCCCACATTGGGTTATTAAGGAAGGGTTGAATGGTTTATAACAAGTTAAGTAAGATGGACAAGTACCAATTGGATCCCTTTTGGGCTGTGATGGCCCAAGTTGGTGTGAACCTTGTATGTCTTGCTTTCATGTCATGAAATGGGTTTGCGGGTTTGCTTTCATGTCCGCAAACCCACTCCCAAGGAACTCTTGGGCCACACTATAACACCTTGATTATAACATAGTTGTTTTACAAGCTCACAACTCAAACTTGTTATTTTACATCAGAATCACAACGAACCCAGCTAGTTTTCACAAGATCACCAGCACCAAACTTTTCATAAGCCTCCTAGCTTGTACAAGGCTAAATTGCCTCCCTTGATTCAATTCCCTAATTGAATCAATAAGCAAATGTAATAAGGATTCAGTTATAGCAGAAATGAAGCTCCACAAATGAACAAATATTGCAATGTAATCAAAAATAGAAATAGGAGCATGATTAGAATATTTCTGAAGTTGAGATTTTCTTCTTTTCTTTTTTTTTTCTCTTCCTCAGAAATGATCTTCCTCCAGATGCGCTTGAAACTTTGGAAGATTCGTTGATGTAGAGGCTTTGGAAGAACTAGGGCTCTCTTCTTCTCCTTTTGATTTGATGAAAATCTTCAAGATTAGCTTTTGAACACTTGGGATTTTCTTGAGCTCTGTTTCGCATGGTAGGGCTTTCAAAATTGATCTCTCTCCTTTTCTTTTCTCTCTTGTTCTCTCTTTTAAAATGGTCCCAAGGCCCTTTAATTATAATCTCCTCTAAATTCTCTTTTTGAAAGAAAACTAGCCATTGAAAATGGTTGAGAATGTGTTTAACACGGAAGAGGAAAGAGCCATTGAATTCCATTGAGAAATGTTAGAGTTTGGAGTCATCTCTGACAGCTCTCAAGTTTGCTCCTGACAAGTTGGAGTCAGCTCAAATGCGGATGTGTGAAATATAAACTTTTGCCCATGGAGGAGTCGGCTCGTGCTTATCGAGGGGTCGATACCTTTTTGTGTTGGAGTTGGCTCGAGTAGGTGCAGGAGCCAGCTCGAATTGAACCCCAAAAAACACACTCTCTTTATAATCGGTGGAGTTGGCTCAAGACTCTGCAGGAGTCGGCTCAAGACTCTGTAGGAGTCAGCTCCAGCTCGATGCAGAATTGAGGACTTTCTGTCTCTCTGGTGGAGTCGGCTCCAGACTCTACAGGATTTGGCTCGACCGCATGCTGAAAGTATCAAACTACGCTGATACATTTCGGAGTTGGCTCCTTGACTCCAGGAGTTGGCTCTAAATGCTGAAACTTGATACTTAACACTAGACATAGGGCCAAACTCAATTTTTTTTTGAATTTTGATTGATTAATAATTTAAATTTCTGAAATACTTAATCAAAATCATTAGTAACATAAGGAATATACTTATGTGACTTTTGTTATTCATCAAAATCAATAATTGGATCAATAGTTAGGCTTGTTGATGATGAGCCTAATGGAGTTGACTCAAATCAAGTGGAAACTCTTTTCTGCAAATAGGTAAACCAGTGGGACATGTTGAATGTTTTAATCTTACACCTACAGAATTGTATCAAGCACATCGACATGTGTTGTTCAATTGTCAACATGTTACTCGATTCCTTAAGTAGTAAATAATGCTACTTGATGTTGCGATATATTCAAACTTATAGATCTTTATTGATGAGAACATTTAATGCAGTGAGTTTAAAGAGATTACTAAGAGGAGGCTAAGAAATCGAACATACTCTCCTTCAGTGATTCAAAGGACAGCTCATAGAGAATTTGCTTCATGGTTTCAAGCATGAGTAAGTAACAATAAAAGTTTGCTTTTAAATTCTCAGTTTAGATGACACATCTAATGCCACATGTGTTTTCATGTTAGATTATTAATGACAAGAATAAAGTGCATTCAACTAATATCATCCATCTTGCATGAGGCCCCCTTGCCCAGGCTAGAAGGTTCAATGCATGCAATGTCAATGGTTTTAAGTTCCATACTCTAAGCCGAGACCAAAGGTTAAAGACTCAATATAGTGGTGTATTTGGCACTTATGGAACAAGTAGCTATGCTAGCACCAGTGATAATCATCCAGCATTTGGTGATGTTCCTTACTACGAAAAATTGGTTGATATAATAGAGTTGAACTATTATAGTCGATTTAGAATTACTATGTTCATATGTAAATGGGCTAATACAATGACAAGTAGATTGAAAAAGGATGCCCTTGGATTTGACTTAGTCAATTTTCTCGATTAATACATACTGACGAGCACGAGGATGATGAACCTTATATTCATGCATTGGATGCTCAAATGGTGTATTATAGAAGATGTTGGCCCAGATGGCAACCCAAGAGGGGGAGGGGTGAATTGGGTTCTTAAAAAATTCGACACTTAAAAATTATTTATAAAGTGAAAGTGCACAAGGAGAGTGTAGCGAGTATGGTATTAAAAATGCAATGCTAAATATAAAGATAGAGTAGAGAGAAGAAGAGATAAGCATGATAAACACAAGGATTTATAGTGGTTCGGTATTAGCTACATCATATCCACTCCCAAGCAACTCTTGGGCCCATACTATAATCACCCTGATTATAGCCGAGTTATTTTACAAGCTCACAACCCAAACTCGTTGTTTTACAACGAGAT
Organism: Calamus simplicifolius; assembly: GCA_900491605.1. Lineage (NCBI taxonomy): Eukaryota > Viridiplantae > Streptophyta > Magnoliopsida > Arecales > Arecaceae > Calamus > Calamus simplicifolius. The sequence continues at coordinate 291,374 of UESW01001389.1, read as the reverse complement.
CATAATGAACCAAACCGGTTTTCACAGGCTCACCAGCACACAACCTATCACAAGCTAACCTTAGCTTGCACAAGGCCAACTGCCTCACCTGATTGAATCAGAAACCAAATGTATCAAAAAATGGTTACAATAGAATGAAAGCTCCTTAAATGAGCAAATAAACAATATAAGTGAGATGGAAATAGAAAAGCCTAATTAGAAGATCTTTGAGCTTTTCTTCTTTTCTTCTTGGATGATCTTTCTCAAGATAGGATTGAAACTTTGGAAGAAACGTTGATACAAAGGATTTAGAAGAACTAGGGCTCTTGCTTTTCTTTTTCTATTTGATGGAAATCCTTTAGAGTTGGCTTTTGAATGCTTTGGATTTCTCTAAACTCTTTTTCGAATACTTGGAATTTCAAATCTGGGCTTTCTCTCTTGATATTTCTCTATTCTTATCTTGATTTCTCCTCTTTTTCAAATGGTCGGAACCTTTTTATAATCTTCTTTTAATCCATATTTTGATGCAAAGTAGCCGTTAAAAGTGCTTGTAGATGAGTTTATCATGAAAAAGAAAAGAGCCATTGGGGTTTATTTGAAAAAAGATATCCTCTGAAGTCGTACACTTCTAAAAATCGCCTATGACAGATTAGAGTTGGCTCTAATCTGGCCTGGGGTCGGCTCTAAGTTGGAATGCTTGAAATAGTAAAGTTCGTCCATCGCGAAGTCGGCTCTAACTTTCCTTGTCAATTAGAGTTGGCTCTAATTCCTTGCAGGAGTTAGCTCTAATTTGACTCCGAAAGAAGGTTCTCTATTCTAGGTTAGAGTCGGCTCTAAACCATGCCGAAAGTGCCAAACTATTCCGATACGCTCCGAAGTCGACTCTAATCCCTCTAGAGTCGGTTCTAATGTCTGAAACTTAACACTTAACACTTGAATTAGATCCAAACTTAATTTTTCTTGAGTTATAAATACTTAACCATTTTAAATCCCTGAAACACTTTATCAAACTCATTAGTAATATAAGAAATATACTCATATGGTTTTTGTTAATCATCAAAATCAATAAATGGGTCAACAATCTCTCCCTTTTTGATGGTGATAAAAACATTAAGTATATGCATATAAAATTTCATTTTAAACTTCAAATTAGATAACTTTTCAAATAGAGTGATATTTAATGACATTTCAACAAGTTTATTTCAGATTTTTTGCATTACCATTTCAAAGGATAAAGGTTATCGAAAAGCTCAATTCAAACAATTTATTCAAATTGATATCAATTCAAATACTTATCATCTTAACTAGACTCTCCCTGAGTAAGATAACTCTCTCTATATATGTGCATACTACATAATTGCTTAAAGTCCATTTAAAGTCCACATGCATATGCAACTCTTTCTCCCCCTTTTTTGTTATCAACAAAAAGGTTAAGAAAGCATAGGATAATCCTTGCTTAGATTGGAATTTAAATTAACTTAGATAAGAATTAATCATCATAGAACACAATTATATCATAAAAATCAAAGATGCTCCATTAAGATCAGAAGAAATTCATATATTGCATTCATAGTTATTAAGTACAAAGGATCAAGATAGCATAACATAATTAAAAAAAAATCCTAAGTACAAGCTAAGTAAGCATGAAACAACAACATAATTTTAAGTTAAGTCCTAAGTACAAACATAACTTAACTTTCCTAAATACAAACTATGAAGATCTAATATCTAAATATAATCTTTGGTAGGTTGGTTTGAAATTGATTGGATTGGAGTTGAAGTTGCTTGGTTTGGCTTGGTGTTGAGTGACTGGATTAGCTGGAGAAGCAGGAAGGGAAGGGAACCTTACTTTAAAAATTTAAAAGTCTCTTCAATTCCTCTAAAATTTGTTCCATTTCTTTTTCTTGAACCTTTATAAAATCATTAATCAATTTGTTAACAAGGGAAGCAGCTGTAGTAACCTTTTCTTATAGCTCTGCATTACATTTGGAATAAACATCTGAATCACCATCAATACCTTTGATCTTATCAAAAATATTTTGAAACTCAGTCTTCAATCCATCAGCTAAGGTGTTGATTGATGACTCAATCTTCTTGATCTTCTCTTCCAAAATGTGCATAAGCTGCCTTGTTCCCAACAGCTGAACTCTAAAATCATCTTTAATTTTTGCTTCATGCTCTTCCAAAGTGTGCACAGGCTTTGAGCTGCTCAATCTGTAATTCAAAAAAACTAGAAGAACCAAGGGAGGGTGTCGTAGTCGCTGCTGGTGTCGGTGGAGGTGCTGAAGTACTCAGTCCAGAATGAGAATATCTAGGAGCAGATGGTCCAGCTTCCAAAGGTCCAGGGACCTCATCACCAAATTCAATATCAGCCTCTGCTCAGACTTGCTCGGCTCCATCAGATTGTCTTTTCCTTTGCCATTGGCCCTCAACTTTTCTAAAGCCCATGCAGTGAAGAGTGGAAACATTGTAGTAATCTGTGTACCCCAACTTCTTTTGTGGCTCATTCTTCAAAATATTCATCCTTTGGCTTCGAAATATCAAAGTCAGAAACATGTCATATGGTAAAGTAGACCTCTTCTTAGTCTCAGCCTCAGCCATGTATCCAATCATCATTCTGGCCAAGTTAATTGGATACCCATTCATCACACAATCCATCAAAAGAACATCCCTTTCAGATACATACTCAAATCAGCCAGTCTTGGGAAACAAAACTCTACTACAAATGTTATGAAGTAGTCTCAGTTCCAACTCAGCTGATTTGCCTTTACTTCTTCAAATTCAGAAATTTCTCTTCCTAACATTCTTGTCAAGGCCTCACCTCTATCACTGTGACGAGTGGCAGCCATTCCAATAACAGGAATCTCCAAGACATTTTTTAGAATTTCAGAGGTGAGATGGACTTGAGTTCCTCTCACATAACTAACTATGCCACCATCCCCTCTACTACATTGTTGTAGAATTCTCTAACTAAAGCAAGGTAAGTGGGGACATCAATAGAACATACTCTCTCCCAGCCCATTCTTTTAATTGTTTACCAATTGAAAAGCCTTTGAGTCAAGAAAATTGAAGTCTACCTTTCTTCCCATGGTAATTGCTTTTCCAGCCAGCAAATCAACTTGCGGAGAGGGTAGGGTAGGAATAGCACTTGGAGTTGATAAAAAAGAGGTTGAAGGAGTGATTGAAGAAGGTGGCCTCGCCGGACGTCGTACGGAGCGCCTTATGGTCGTGATGAAAACTCCTATGGCGGATGCACAGCGTTTGGGGGCCATTGAGGTTAGAAAGATGAGAATCAAAGGTGTTTGAAGGATTGAGAGAGGTGGAGAAAAGTTTTGAACGAATTAGTGTCGATTTAGTTAGGAAACGAGTTGGCTCTGTCCTAGATATAATAAAAGGGGACCACTTAGAGTCGGCTCCCAAAAAGTGAGGCTCTAAGTCACTAACACAGTCAGCGCCCAAAATAGTGTCGGCTCCGACAGTAGCTAGAGTCGGCTCTAATAAGTAGACAGAGACTTTGGATAATTAGAGTCGACTCCAACTCCAATAGAGTTGGCTCTAAGACAGTTTCAGTGAAAAATAAAAGTTTCAAAGAATCTGAAACTTATCAAATTAGGCATCAAACTCTAGATAAATTTTCTTAAAGTGTGGGGGGTGAGGAAATTCAAATGTCTAGATGATTTCTCCTTAGAATCATAAGAAGATTTTCAAGAAAATGATTGAACTCTAGATAATCATTCTTAAAGTTTCAAAACTACTCTAATGGATCACAAACTCCTAATTCTCCTCTAAGATAACAAAATCTCTCTTCATTTAAGAGTTTTGTAAATATATCAGCTAATTGTTCATCAGTACACACATAATCAAGACAAACATCATTGTTAGCAATATGTTCTCTAATGAAATGTGTCTTATCTCTATGTGTTTGGTCGTGAATGTTGAATAGGGTTTTTGGTCAAATTTATTGCACTAGTATTATCACACCTAATTGGAATCTTATTAAGTGTGATATCATAATCTTCAAGTTATCGCTTAATCCAAAGGATTTGAGCACAGCAACTTTTAGCTGCAACATATTTCGCTTCAACAGTTGATAATGCAACTGAACTTTGCTTTTTGCTAAACAAGAGATTAAGTTATTGCTTAAGAACTGGCATACACCACTTGTGCCTTTTTTATCTAGTTTACAACCAGCAAAATCAGAATTAGAATATGCAATTAGATTAAATATTGAGTCACTAAAGTACCATAATCCTATATTTTTAGTTCTACTTAAGTATCTAAAATTTTTTTTATAGCAATTACGTGAGATTATCTAGGATCAGATTGATATCTAGCACATAAGCATACAACAAACATAATATCAGGTCTACTAGCTGTTAAATAAAGTGAAAAATTAATCATACCTTTATAAAGCTTTTGATCGACTTTCTTACCATCCTCATCTTTATTGAGTTTGTATGAAGGACTTATTGGTGTGCCAAGGGTTTAACAATTTCCATACCAAACTTCTTAAGAATTTTCTTCGTATATTTTGTTTGATCAATGAAATTTCCTCTTTCTCTTGCTTGATTTGAAGTCCAAGGAAGAAATTTAGTTCTTCCATCATGCTCATTTTAAATTCTCCCTGCATTAGTTTTGTAAATCTTGACAAAGAAGATTGTTAGTAGCATCAAATACTATATCATCAACATAAATTTGCACTACTAATAAATCTTTTTTTTTTCTTTTCAAAAATAGGGTTTTATCAACATTTTCTCTAAAAAAATTATTTCAATCAAAAATTTACTCAGCCTATCATACCAAGCTCTAGGTACTTGCTTCAAACCATAAAGTGCTTTGTGTAGTTTAAAAATATGATTTGAAAATTCATGATCTTCAAAACCAGGTGATTTCTTAACATGAACTTTCTCATTTATAAAATCATTTAAGAGTGCACTTTTTACAACCATCTGAAATAAATTAATGTTCATGCAATATGCAAATGCAAGTAACAACCTAATGGCTTCTAATCTAGCAACATGTGCTAAGGTTTCATCAAAATCAATACCTTCTTTCTGATTATATCCTTTTGTAACTAATCTAGCTTTATTTCTAATAATAATGTTATCTTCATCTAACTTATTTCTAAACACCCATTTGTTCCTATAACTGGACAATCTTTTAATCTATCAACTAGGATCCATACCTTATTCCTAGTGAATTGATTCAATTCTTCTTGCATGCCTAACATCCAATAACTATCCTTTTCAGCTTCTTCAATTGTCTTGGGCTCTATATGAGATACAAATACAAGATGATTATTGATGTTCTCACGGATGATCTAGTTCTTACACCTTGAGATGGATCACCTATGATTAGATCCTTTGAATGACCATAAGCATATCTCCATCTCTAGATAGATCTATATCATTACGAGTAGTATCAATACCATCATCCTTAGGTGAGCCATTATCCTTAGCTTCAGGTTCATGATATGAAGATACATCAACATTTAATTTTTAAAATCTCTTTTAAGGATTTTTTTATCTTCCTCATCATCTTTCTTTTCAGAACTTGATGCTAAAAACTCATCAAACACTACATGAATTGACTCTTCTACAATCAAATACTTCTTATTGAATACTCTATATACCTTGCTGGATGTGGAATAACCTAGAAATATACCTTCATCTAACTTAGCACCAAACTTTTTTAAATTATTCTTGCCATTATTATGAATGAAATATCTACAACCAAATGCATGAAAATAACTAATGTTGGGTTTCTATCATGCCATAGCTCATAAGGAGTTTTCTTAAGGATTGGTCTAATCAAGGCTTTATTTAGGATGTAACATGCTATGTTTATGGCTTCCACCCAGAAATATTTTGAGAGTTGGCTTTCACATAGCATGGTACGAGCCATGTCTTCTAGAATCCTATTTTTTCCTTCTACAACCCCATTTGTTGAGGTATCATAGGTGTTGAAAAATTATGATGGGTGTCGTTTTCAATGCAGAAATCTTCAAACAAGTAATTTTCAAATTCAATTCCATGATCACTTCTAAGAGACACTATGGTGATATTTTTTTCATTTGTGACTTTCTTGAAGAATTTTAGAAATATTGAGAAAGTCTCATCTTTATGAGCTAAAAATAATATCCAAGTGAATCTAGAGTAATCATCTACTATTACAAGACTATATTTCTTTTCTCCTAGACTAGTGGTTCTAATAGGTCCAAAAAGGTCTATGTGTAGTAACTCGAGTGGCCTAGAAGTGGAAATAATATTTTTAGATTAAAAAAATTTCTAGTTTATTTTTCAAATTGACATGCATCACAAACTCTATTATTTTTAAAATCTAATTTTGAAAGACCTTTAATCAAATCCATTCTAAGCAATTTTGAAATCAAGTGTATGCTTGCATGACCTAATTTACGGTGCCATAGCCATCCACTCTTATTTACCTTAGTATTATCAACAATTAGGCAATGGTTACTTGTAGATAAATTATCCAAGTCAATTAAGTATACATTGCCATTTCTATTTTCAACAAAGATAATGTTATTATCAATGGGATTCGATACAGTGCAAATAGATGCTTCAAAGAAAACTTTGAAACATTTATCGCATAGTTGGCTAATGCTAATCGAATTATGTTTTAATCCATCTACATATAAAATATTTTCAATAAAAGTGGATGGAGTGATCTAAATTTTACCAATTTAATGAGGGATGAAGTGGAATGATGCAATTTAGGAGAAGATAGTAATAACTAAATAAAAAATAAAGTGAAGCTAGGCTATATTTTTATGTAAAAGAGCAGAAATTTTTATGAAGGGATTTGCATGTTAAACTAGACTTGGATGAGAATTCTTCAAAATAGTAAAGAGAAAGGATCTTTGTGGCTAAGAAACCATACAAGCTAGAGCTTAGTTACTCTAATATTTTAGATCAAAAAATATTAAAAGAGGGGTATCCGGCCATTAATATATCAGAGATTGGAATGTTTACACTCAAGGATGAAGTTCTTAGATGACAAGGAGATTTCTCTAGTTGTAGGACTTCTTGTATCTATTTCTTGTCACGAAAGACCTTCTTCTTTAGAATCTGAAATTTTTGGGGATCCTACACAAACCAAATTAGAGTTAAGAACATAAAAATTTGGTGGAGGATTAATGAAATGAAGGAAGAGAAAGGGAAGGTTGAAATTAGATGAAGCTTGGCGGATTTGAGGTAGCTTAGCTGGCCTTCTTTGTGGAGTCTTCTTGCACCTTGAAAGATGTGATGGAATGGTAGAATGGAATGGTGAATGGCTAATGGATCTTGGCATGGAGATGACTTTCTTGAAGTAACTAAGGGCCTCTTACCCACTCCCTCTCGGAGGACATTTGCCAACACAAATGGAAGAAAATAAACAGTAGCTAAGGGTCTCTCACCCACTTCCTCTCGGAGGATATTTGCCAATACAAATGAAATAAAATAAGCTTAACTTTCATTCATCATAAATTATCTTTACAAGAGAGCTTGGAGTAGTATGTATAAGCCTCCAAGGGACTTTTGAAAATTCAAATTATATGGAGCTTTTCATGGAAAGTTGCAACCTAAGCTAGCTATAAGGGTGGAGGGTTGAAACAACTTATACCTAAGCTTAAAAAGAGGAGAGAAAAATAGCAACTCCTTTGAATTTGAATTTTCCTTGGTGATGTGGCACGGGTGATGTGGCTTGATGAGGTACACACCAAGAGATTAACATGGCACCCAACAATACTTGCTGAAGTGGCGTCCATCTTGGATTGATTTGTTGGAGTGGTTGAATGCATCCAATCTTCAAGCTCACTTGCTTACCTTGAACCCAATTTCATACTTCTTTAGACCTAACTACTAAACTCATTAAATACAAACCAATTTGACCTTACTTGGACTCAAGAACCCAAATTAAAATAAACCAACTTTAATTATATGACTCAAATTCAAAGAAGTAAAATTATTACTTTATTTACAGGACACAGAAAATAATTAAAGCCATACTGAATTAGATCGAAGTCTCTTTTGAACTTTGGTGTCCGCACCACAATGCCCATGTATGACTTTTACCATTATCTCCAAAAGTCACCACTTTACCTCTTTTAGCTTCAAGGATAATGAATTGATCTTTGTCACTCGTCATGTATCTTGAGCAGCCGCTATCAAGATATTTTTTCTTTTTGATTTTTTGGCTGCAAGACACGCCTGCAAAGCAATCATATCTTATGTTTAGGTACCCAAGCCTTCTTGGGTTCTTTATGGTTAGCAGAAGCAAATATAGTTCCTTTTGGAATCCAAATCATTTTACTTCTATGACTAACATTCACATAAGACATTTTATGGTTGCAAATATAAAATTTATGTCCTTTCATACCATAATAAAAATAGAAAATATCTTTTTCAATTGATTCCTTTACAAAGAAATTGTTAACAAATTTTTGCTTCTTATGTGGTTTATAACCTAAACCAGCCTTGTCAAAAATAGCTCTTTGATTGTTTAAGTAAATTTATCAATAATGCCCTTATATTTTTCTGAGCTATAAGTAAATTTGTCAACAATGCCCTTATATTTTTCAAGTTCAGATTTTTAGCAGAAATAAATTCTTTTTTCTTTTGCATATCTTGCTTTTCGGAATTTTGCTTTTTAAATTCAATGACAATTTCATTTTCCTTTTTGAGAAGATTCAAATTTTTTATTTTTAAACTTTATTCTTTGCTCTCAAAACTTTAAAATCATTCATCAGTTCATTAAAGGCATCATATAGTTCATCAGATGTGAAATCATACATAGGGGTTTCAGAACTTATCTCTTCTTCTTTATTTGCCATAAGACATATGTTGACAACTTCTTTTTGTTCATCTTCAGATGAAGATTCATCACTATCGCTCCAAGTTACAACGTATGCTTTCTTTTTCTTTTTAAATCCCTTCTTGAGTTGAGGATATTCGGATCTGAAATGTCCAGGCTTTTTACATTCATAGCAAATCAAGGGATCTTTCTCTTTTTCTTTATCTTTTTCTTTATCTCCTTCCAACTTGACACCAATTTTTCTTTTATGAAACGACCTCCTTCTTTGTATGAATTTCTTGAATTTTCTTGCAAGGAGAGCAGTGTCATCATCGTCTTCATCTTCTTCACTGCTGCTTGATTCTTTTTCTGCAGCCTTGAGTGCAATTGTCCTCTTCTTTTTCACATCTTCTTCATGATGTTGCTTCATTGTTAATTCATGGGTCATAAGTGATCTAAGGAGTTCCTCAAAGGTAAGGTGTTGAGATCTTTGGCTTATTGGATTGATGTTACTTTGGCTTCCCATGCTATTGAAAGAGACTTAAGAATTTTTCAAACCAATTCAGAATTAGTATATGTCTTTTCAAGACTTTTCAATCCATTTACGACTATGTCGGTAAATCTAGTGTATATGCATATGATAGATTCATTTTGATCCATGTTAAAGAGTTTATATTTATGCAAAAGAATATTAATCTTGGACTCTTTAACTTGGTTGGTACCCTCATGGGTAACTTTCAACCGATCCTATATCTCCTTGGCTGAGATGCAAGTGGATATTCTATTGAATTCATTTGTAACCAAGGAGCAGTATAGGACATTCATGGCCTTGGAATTGAGATGGGCTATTTTTTGATCATTTTTATTCCAATCCTTTTTGGGCTTAGGAACAATGGATCCATCAACTAAGTGTGTGGGAGTGCTAGGACCATTGATAATGACACTCTATAAATTATAGTCTAAAGCTTGAATGAAAATTCCCATCCTAGCTTTTCAATATGAATAGTTTGTGCCATTAAACAAGGGTGGACGATTTATGGATTGTCCCTCAGAAAAAGAAGAACTAGCTTGAGCTGCTATTTGAATCTTTAGCTCTTGATTATTAGATCAAGGAAGGATGAGCACAGGCTCTGTTACCAATTGTTGGCCCAGATGGTAACCCAAGAGGGGGATGAATTGGGTTCTTAAAAATTTGACACTTAAAAATAATTTCACAAAGTGAAAGTGCACAAGGAGAGTGTAGTGAGTGTGGTACTAAGAATGCAATGCTAAATATAAAGATAGAGTAGAGAGAAGAAGAGACAAGCATGATAAACACAAGGATTTATAGTGGTTCGTTGTTAACTAAGCCTACATCCACTCCCAAGCAACTCTTGGGCCCACAGTATAATCACCCTGATTATAGCCGAGTTGTTTTGCAAGCTCACAACCCAAACTTGTTGTTTTACAATGGGATCACAATGAACCCAGCCAATTTTTACAGGCTCACCAACACACAACTTATCACAAGCTAACCTTAGCTTGAATAAGGCCAACTGCCTCATATGATTCAATCATTTGATTGAATCAGAAACCAAATGTATCAAAAAATGGTTACAATAGAATGAAATCTCCTCAAATAAGCAAATAAACAATATAAGTGAGATAAAAATAGAAAGCCTGATTAGAACATCTTTGAGGTTAAGCTTTTTTTCTTTTTTTCTTCTTGGATGATCTTCCTCAAGATAGGATTGAAAGCTTTGGAAGAAACATTGATGCAGAGGATGTAGAAGAACTAGGGCTCTTGCTTTTTTTTTTTTCTATTTAATGAAAATCCTTCAGAGTTGGCTTTTGAATGCTTTGAATTTCTCTAAACTCTTTTTCGAACACTTGGGATTTCAAATATGAGCTTTCTCTCTTGATATTTTTCTATTCTTATCTTGATTTTTCCTCTTTTTTCAAACGGTCAGAACCTTTCTTTTATAATCTCCTCTTAATCCATATTTTGATGCAAAGTAGCCGTTAAAAGTGCTTGTGGATGAGTTTATCATGAAAAAGGAAAGAGCCGTTGGGGTTTATTTGGAAAAAGATATCCTCTGGAGTCGTTTCTAATACTTCTAAAAATTGCCTCTGACAGATTAGAGTTGGCTCTAATCTGGCCTGGGGTCGGCTCTAAATCGGGATGCTTAAAATATTAAAGTCCATCCATCGTAGAGTCAGCTCTAACTTTTCTTGGGATCGACACATTGCGTGCTGGAGTCGGTTTTAATTGAAGCAGAAGTCGGCTCTAATTTTCTTCGAAAAATATAGTCTCTGTTTGTCAATTAGAGTCGGCTCTAATTCCCTGCATGAGTTGGCCCTAATTTGACTCCAAAAAGAGATTCTCTGATTTCATGTTAGAGTTGGCTCTAAATTGTGCTGAAAGTGCCAAACTGTTCCGATACGCTAATCCCTCTAAAGTCGGCTCTAATGTCTGAAACTTAACACTTAACACTTGAATTAGATCCAAACTTAATTTTCCTTGAGTTATGAATACTTGACCATTTTAAATCCCTGAAACACTTTATCAAACTCATTAGTAACATAAGAAATATACTCATATGGTTTTTGTTAATCATCAAAATCAATAAATGGGTCAACAGAAGACAATTTTGAAAAGGATTGGTGTGTTGCTGTACATTTGAAACCAATAGATCTATTCGAAATGGGAGAAAATGAAGATGATATTATCATTGATAGTGTATCATTTCCTCAACAAGACATGGGCTTACTGTTTGGAGTTGATACTACACCTATTCCATTAGCAAGGGATGATGATGATGAACCAAACTTTTTTGTTGACCTTGGAAATACAAATGACATTACTGATAATTATATGATGTTGTAGTGTTATTTGTTCATTGATTAATATGTAATGCCAATACCATATTGCCTAATGTTCAGTACTTTTTAATTGGTGATAATGTCACTTGTTGATATATAAAGTTTGAATTTCTATTGGATTCTTAATTAGCTGCATTTGGATAGACTTTTTTATTGATCTATAAAGTTAAATAGCCTTTCAGCTATGCCAAGGACTACAAGGTATAGGGATTCTATGAATGCCACTTTATCTACACTGGCACCTAATGCTGATCCAGTGCCAACACCTACTTTACCCCCAACACTAGCTTCCACATCCTGATCCACATCAATCACAACCGTAAGAAACACCACCTCCTTCGGCACATATTCGCCAATCTAAAAGGTTTTGGACAGTGAATGTCATAGGTAAGGATGATTTACATATTTGTTAATTATTCATGTGTCATGTATTATCAAGCTTGATTTGCTTATGATTTACATATTTGACTCTTATCTTTTTGTTTTATGTTTTGTGCTTCTTTTTCCTGTCATGTAACATATGAATGTGCTTTGTTTTCTTACTTTGAATCTTTTGGTTTAAATATCTCCAAGTCTCACTGAAGTAACTGCATCAATTCTTGTTATTTTTATTATTGCAACTTGCAACCTTTTAACAGATTTGTATGTAATTGGCACTGAAATTAAGTAACAACCATTATCATATGTCCTTAGTATAGATAAACTTTTTTAGTTGGTTGTTTCTAAATTGAAATGTTTTTGACTTAATGTGATGGAGCTGATGCAGACATTCTACCTTGTTAGTTGCTCTACGAGATCAATAAGAAATATCTTGAAGCTATATTGCTACAGACCATATAAACTAATAATTTATTTGTATTTAATATTCTTAGCATATGGTCGTTTCATTAGACTTTAGTTTTAGTCTGTGCTTCTGCCACCATCATTCTTGGTTTAGATCTATTTCATATTTTAGGTAAAACAATTTTCATATGGACTAGTTTTCAGATTGATTGTAGTTTTAGAATCAAAACTGCACTTTGGAATGCAATTCTGGTTCTAACTCTGTTTCTGGAATTAGAACTGCATTTTTGAATCAAAACCAAAATTGTTTAGATTTCATCACATATTAGAATGTAACATACAATTCCAGTAGCATTTGTTCTCACTATTCAAGCAAAATATGCAATAACACATTGCCTTGGAACAACACCAGAGTGCAAATTAGAGTCATTACTATTTTGTCTTTAATATATATTCAACACTTAATATGATTTTTTTTTAGATGATCAAGGTGCTATGAAGTAAGCTCAACTAAAGGTGAAGAACATTTGGGTAATGCCAGCTAGCCAGCATATTATTTTACAATTCAATCCGTCTGGCTAACTAATTGGCAAGTCAGGTGGCATATTAGCGAGCTTTATAGGGTCATTGGCATCGGATGTCAAGTTGTTCCCTATAAGCTATCATAATTAGAAACGGGTTCCTGATGCTGATAAACAAAAATGTTATAAGGATATTATACAGGTAATAAGTATTGTGTTTTCTTTTTTCTATTTAAGTTAATAAATTAGCATATATAAATTAATTATGTTTGTTTGTTATGCTGTGAAGAAAAAAATTTATTTTGAAGATGCTATTGGAAAAAGATGGATATTAGGCCAACTTGCAAAACACTGGAGGACAATTGCTGTAGCTTATTCAAGGAATTTTATAAATCAGAAAAAAGCAAAGAAGAAAATATTATATCCCATTCTGGATGGATTGCACAAGAGCAGTGGGTGGCTTTTATTGATTACCGTCCGAATTCAAAGACAATGGTAAAATCTATTATACATATATAGATATATACTTAAATATATTGCTATGATACTAAAACTTCTCATTGAATTGTAAAAATGGTTGAAACTAATACTACAAATAGGCAAAAGTTGGTGACTCTGCATACTAGAGGATCCAAAAGCTTTGCTAGGAAAATGCATGAGATGGTAGGAGCTCGTAAATATGTCTTCAATAATGTAATGCTATTGTAAAACTAATGTTATTTATTTAATTAATATTATGAAATCAAGACCGGGAGAAAAGTGAATAGGGGTGCATTTATATTGAGACGCATAAAAAGGCAACGGCTCATTCATAAATAATGTAGCAAGAGTTATTTGTGTAAGTTTGAGATGTTTATATTATGTTAATTTATGTTTGGGTGATTTCAATAATTCAATTATTTTGCCTAACTCTTCTAATACTTGTCTGTAGGAAAATATTTTCTAATCTTGAGTCACAAGAAGGCTCTTCCCACACTATTGGCCCACATGATACTCTTGCACAGGTTTTAGGCCCAGAGCATTTCGGGAGGGTTTGGGATTTAGGATTTGGCCCCACACCTTCACAGGTCTTTGGAACAAACACCAACAGTGTTGGATTTGCGCCTGAGGTTGGTTATGGTGCTTCTAGTGAAGTGGCAGAATTAAATTCTTAACTACAATCTAAAGATGAAAAAATACAAACATTAAAGAATTGTGTGCATTATATCTTTAAGGGTGTATTCGGAGATGCACCACCACTATCTGAGTTTGCTGCGATACTTAATCTTGAGGTATAATGTTCATATTTATTTATGATTAAAAATCTTCTATTACCAAATTCACTTAGATTTTTAACATCCTTCTTTTTTCTTCCAAGATTATGCATGTGCTCCATGCCCTTCATCTTCATCAAGTCATGCACCAGATAGTTAGGGAATGATTTGCAGTTGTAGTATTTCTATTTTGGAATGTTTAGTTGAACATTAGGACAAATTGTTATAACTTGTTGACATTGTATGTTTCTTTGACAATTTTATTCAATATATGATTTAAGAATTTTTCTATGGTTGATAATGTTAAGAATAATTCCATATTGCAAAATCATGTATATATCTATACACACACACACACACACACACACACACACATATATATATATATATATATATATATATATATATATATATATATATATATATATATATATAATATATATATATATAATAAATATCTATATATAAATAAAAAAATATTTTTAAATACCACTAAAAGAAATCCAAAAATGACATATCCTGCGGCCATCAACAAAAAATAACCATCGCAAATAATCGTCAAAACCACCACTAAAAGAGCTACCTAATGATTTTTTTTTATTTCTGACGGTCACTGATCGCTAGAAAATACAATGCCACTATAATTTAGCGATGGTTATTCCAGTGGTCGACTAATAACCATCGCAAAATGCCTCCCAACGGGTGCAACAGCAACGGTTGTTTGACCGCTGCTAGGTTCATTTTACAATGGTTATAATCGTCACTAAATGTAAAAAAAATCATCGAAAATACTCATTTTTTTGGTAGTGTTAGGCTAATCGCTTCAAGCTAGAGTTCGAGGCTCGCCACCTTGGCCATGGCCTTTGATAGCTTCAGCTCGGCGACCTCCGCACGCTTGGTCCCAGCCTGGGCCACCCTCTCTGCCTCCACGAGCCGTGCCTCCAGTTCGCAGCTTGCTTCCTTGGCTGCTTGGAGCTCCTCAGTCAGCGCCGCTGCACGGGCGCAGATGGAGGCCAGCTCCTTGGTCTCGCTCTCGGCTTGGGCTTAGGCAGCGGCGGCCTCCCTCTAGGCAAGGCCGCAGGAATTAGCGGTCCGTAAGTAGGCATTTCTTAAGGTGAAGATGTCGCCCACCACCTGCATGACGAGGAAACAAGTTAGAACACTACATTGCAGAGGAAGAACATGTTCAAAGGAAGATTAGCGAAGTCACTTAACTAGAGCATCGAGGTATAGAGGCCATCCAGGACCTCCACAATGCTCTAATGGCGGAACTCCTCCCAAACTTAAGGTGGAAGGGCGCGCTCCAGCAGCTGCTCCGCTAGTCGGTTGTTTCTCAGCACCGAGATGACCATCGAAGGGACCACCGAGCCCACAGAGTTGCTCACTAGAGGGGGCGCCACTGCCGGTCCAAGGGCCCCCTCCACATTTGGTGCGAGCACAAGTGCTGATGCGGCACTGTTCCCTCTAGTCAGTGGAGGGACCTCCTCTGCCCTCGGCTCCACCGCCACTGGGGCTGCTTCAGTCGAAACCCTTTGGCCAGGGCTGCCTCGACTGGGGTCACTTCGATGGGGGCTGCCTCCTCATGGGCCCCCTGGTGTTGGAGCTGAGGCAGTGCCGGAGATGTCAGGTGAGGCCTCTTTGTCTCCGGCCTCCCCGCATCGTTGATCGCCTCCCTCTTCTTGCCGACCCCCTTCAGCTGGTCAATGGAACCTCATCCCTGCAAAAGATATAGAGGATCAGAAAAGATTCAAAAGAGAAAGATAAAAAATAGAGAAGAAGGAAGGGCCCTGCGCTCACCGAGGGTCGACGCCGGACTCACACTGGCCTCTTGGAGATTCCTCTCCGATAGAAGGTCCCGACAAGGGGGGACCTGGGAAGAAAGCAATTGGTCAAAAACCTCCCAATCCCTTTGCTCTACTACCAGGTTCCTGTTCGAAGACATGTTTGGCTCCCCCCATAGCACTCTCACTTCGTCTATGTGGGCATAAAAAATTAGGATTTTTATCCCTTAATGGAGGAGAGAAGGTCAAGTTTTAGAACCCTACCAGGCCTAGGGGAAAAAACCCACCACCCCGTCTCGGAGGGATGGTGACGGAGGGAATACATGGCCCGAAACAAAGAAACTCGGACTACAAGACCAAGATAATGTCAGAGGACGATGAAGGTACAGATGGTCTTGAAGGAGATTAGAGCCAACTGCGCCGGAACAAGTTCATACCTCTTCAAAAGGCTGACTATAAAATGATGGAGAGGGAGACGAAGACCTACCCTGAAGAACTTCTTGTACAGGGCAACACCTCCGGCATGGCTAGCAGTTACCCTATCGCTGGGCCTAGGGACAGACAATCGAATCCCTTATGGGATTCTATATTTGGCCCTAAGGTTCTCTACATTTACGAGAGTCATGGTAGAAGAGATGCCCTCCGGGCCGCCCAGACTTGGGGCGATGGCCGAAGGAGGCGCTGAATGAACTGGAGCGACCGAGGGTTCACAGATCATTATTCCGTCGATCCTCCGATGCCATAGGAGAGGAACTTCATCCTCAGAGGAGGAAGAAGAATAAATGATGGGTCTTTTACCCTTCCTTGGATCTATGACGAACTCAAAGAAAGAAATGAGAAGCCCAAGAAGAAAGATATAGGGATCGAGGGGATTGACATGCAGAAAGAAAAATCACCCAAAAAGCTCAAGCTACGAGAAGGAGAAGAAGAAGGTTTCGTCTCTGAGACACTGGTAGCATAAGAGGTTCAACAGAAGAAGCAGGAGGCCTTTTATACTTGATTTTCAAATCATTCCACTCGATCACGCGGCCATGTGGGTGCCCATGATTGAGGAACTACATCCCAACCGTCAGGCGGCCCCTCACCACCCAAAATGCGACACTCCGTCGGTGCATGGGAAGGCATGATTTGCGGCTGATAATGGGACACTGATGACGACACCCTAACGATGACATGCCACTCCTCGCCATCTGAGGGATGTCTTCTCGATTTCACAGCTACAACTCGTTGTACACCGGCAGTATCGCACCCCACACCTATCCTTAAATGTGAAAGGACCACACCTTCCAAGAGCACATGCTGAACTCCACAATTAATTGTGCACAAGTCTCGATGCAGTAAGGCTCTACACTCCTTTCGCTTGGCGGATGTGAAACACATGGCCGCACAAGCTTAGGAGTGGGAGGGCATCTAATGGGGCTGATGGAGCCATACCCAATCAATGATGAGATCATCTGATGAAGCTGATAAGGTCACGCCCATCATGGTGGCAATCATCCTTCTAAAGCTCCGGTCAGCCACCGGATAGGACCTTGACTCGGCCACCGGGATAGAGCCTCCAACCGGCCACCTAGGTAGGACTCCAACTTGGCCATCCGGGTAGAGCCTCCAGCCGGCCTCGAGTAGGACCCCAACTCGGCCATCCAAGTAGAGCCTCCAACCGGCCATCCAGGCAAACTCTTATGGGACCACTCATACAGCTCAGCCACTGAAACTGCTCGTGCGGAACCCCTTGTGAGGATCACTTGTATGGCTCAGCCACTCAAACTGCTCATACGTCTTCTACGATCCAAACCCTCAATGGAAGCGCAACGTGGGAGACAAGTCTAGCGACTGCTCAGATGTGACAGAGCCCACCAACTCTACTACGGTCGCCTATACCTGATAGGACCTAGCCCACCAACTCTGCCATGACCATCTAGATCTGATGGGACATGGCCTACCAACTCTGCCATGGTCGTCCAGATTTGACGAGACCTACCAACCCTGCCACGACCACTCCAAGCTGGCGGGACTCATCAATTCTAAAAATTACGGCCATCCTGGACTTACCGCGCATGCTTTGACAACCAGTTCCTCCGTAAGCCATATTCTAGCATCTAATCATGCCACAAGCTCCGCAAACTTTCATAAAATGGGTAAGAGGGACCTTCGACCAAGTAACGAACTCATATACGCTCACACATAGCATCTCTCTCTAAGATTCTTGAGCTTTCTTTCAAGCTCATTGATGTTGCCCAGAGCACTAACTTGAGCATCGAAGGGTTTCCGTTGGAATCTTTGGTCCTTCGGACTTTTGCAAGCTTCCGATCGAGAGAAGCTCACCAAAAGATTCTTGGCTCACCGAAGAAAGTGACCGGATGCTCGTCGACGATCGAGAAGGGTGATCTGGCGACAATAATATTAAAATATATCACATGACATCCTAAAGTTAGAGCATAGCTTTTGTAAGTTACTTAAACCTATAGAACTACGATAGTTGATCCTTACCAATTTAGGATTAAATTTTATTATTGTTATTGTAGTGTTGTTTGAAGTTATTGAATTATTTTAACATAGTGATCTTAATTTAAATTTGAAATTCATGCTGGAGAAATCTTGGAAAGGAGATGTGTCCATTTGGAGTCACTTAGATTTGGATTTGGATTCACCATAGACAAGGGTATTTTGAATTTTTGAAAATTCTTTTAAAATAAAGATTATACTGGGTTAATAGAAAAGTATAGGCTAAAATAATATTTTGTTTTTCATATTTTTATTAAAAACTTATTTAAGTTTTTATACTTTCGATTGTTATAATTTAGCTTCTCATGTTTAAGAATATTACACTCCTAATATTCTAGCATTGATTAAAATCAATTAAATAGTTGATGTGTCATCCTAATATGGTTATTGTTTCATCAATGTTAACTAATTATATAATATTTTTAATGAATAGAGATGATAATTTATGTTTTCGTAACATATTTATGTCATATCGAAGTTAAAGAATAACAATATATGCATCAATAATATAATATGGTTGACTAATAACGTTAAAAAATTTAAATATAAATACGATATGATTATACGGTTGATATGATAATAAATAAATCTTATTGATTGACTTCTATGACTCCAAGAATAAACATAATTTGGTTAGCATGAAACACAATCTAATTCACTTAACAATCTATTTAATATGCCATCAATTAAATAAATTTAAAATAAGTTACTTTGGATTGTTATAGCAATAGTATAATTATTTCCTATCATAACCGTATCAATACTTTTATAATACAAACCAAAGACCGATCCGAATCCATTTATTTTGTATTGGATTTGACATATGTTTATGTGTTGTATTTAATTTTGTTATTTTGAATTAAATTATTATAATCAAAGGTTTAGAATGAATTTTTAGTGAAAGTTAAAGGATTAAAAGTTTATTTTAATAAAATAATAAAAATAAAAGATAATAAAGGTTATATAGGTTAAATTGACCTTTTAGCTAATGTGATATTTTATTTTGGATTGAACTTCGTACTCTTCTGTTTAAATAAAAAAAATTTTGTACATCATCTTGATACACATAATTTGCTGGGTGCGATAATTCTTTATGGATCTATGCATTAGCAATGCGAGGCCTATG
>UESW01001389.1:202248-269443 GCA_900491605.1 Calamus simplicifolius | reverse complement strand
TTCCGGATGGAGGGCCATTCTCGTCATTCTTTTTAACCGCAGGGATGTAAAAAATCCCATTCAACCTGCGCCCACAGCCTCTTGGGGAAATTCTATTTGGCCGCGACTTTTCCTCAGTTACCCCCCCCCCCTGCCAATTAAAAAAAAATGATATATTTGATCTAAAAAATTTGAACTAAAATAACTCTGCATGCTCAGTAGCCCTCTCAAGGTGAAAATAGCCTCCCATCCTTTATCCCTCCCCTTTTCTCCCTCACTTCAAATCAAGGCGAGAAAACAGGGGACTTCCCTCGTGCTTGGGTCCGGCCGGGAAAGGACGGCTTGCTGGTGAGACGGCGAGCTCGCGGCATTCCGGCGAGCAATCCCTGCACTATCTCTTCTCCGCCCTCTGGTCCACCGCAAATCAGCGGAGGAATCCTTCGAAAACCACCGCAAGAAGCCCCAAAACCGATCAGTGGGCCCAGTATTGTTGGGAGTAGGGAGGCGGTTTTGACGTCGGAATTTTCAGTGATATTTTTGGCTGCAAGTGCAGGGCTTCTACCTTTTGGTCGTTGGGGAAAAATCGGAATTTTAGGGTTTTGGGGCTCCGTAAATTCCGAATCTTTTCCTTCTTGGCAGCGGCACAATGCAGTCCGGAGGTGGGGCCGGCGGGCCCGTCCGGCCCCTGCCTGCGCCACCACCGGGACGGCCATCGTGTCCTCTTTTGCGTCTCCGTCGTCCTCCTCTTCCGCTGCGTCGGCCCCAACCCCTCTGGGATTTGAATTAATCCAGCAGCCTCAGCAGCAGCTCGCGTTGAGGCAGGTGAGTAGGGCTTTGTTGTTTGCACTCGTCCGTTGCATGGGTATCTGAGAAAAGGATAAGAAAGAAAAGGTGATAAATGCGTTTCCTTCCAAATTGGAAGGGTAGTGGTACCGTGTTTTTAGGATTCTACGGTGAAAAATAGTTGTTGTGATTTTGTTAGGACTTTGATTTCTTATCATTAAATTATCTTTTTGGCTTAAAGTAGTGACCGAATTGCTCGCTACTCGTTTATTGCTTGCCTTCTCCAGTTTGCCAGTGTTATGCCGGTGGTAGTTTTTTATGTAACGGTTACTCTGTTGGGTTTCCTTTTCTAATATTGGTTTTTTTTTTTTCATTCGTTTTAAATTCTTATGGAATTACTTGGGATGGGATCATGTGTGGATTTTAACCATTTAGTGCTAAGATTTCTGATGGGAACGCCCTGTCAATCTTTATGATTCTGAAGTTGGTTGTATGGATGGGAAGTTTGAATTGAACTGATATTAGCATTTGTTATCCGATGTTGGGAAGCTTCTATAGTTAAAGCTTCAATTTTGTCAATTCTTTTATTGTAAAAATTGAGAAGCTTTATCGTGTCAGATGTTATTGACGATGGTATTTCATATTTATGTTTTGTATTTGTGTTGCATTGGACTGTGTTCAGAAATCAGAAGTTGAGCGTGTGCCCCTCTGAAACGATTTGAAAGCTTTGTTCTTCTGATCTTTGTTCTATCTAACACAATGATATGTGCTCTATATAAATCTCCAGCTAGTTTTATTGTTATGGTTATCTTTCTTTTTTTTTAAAAAAAATTTGAGTGGAATTTAGTTCTACAGAGATACATATAAATAAAGATATGATATTGAATTTTATTTGGAAGTAGTATAAGCTTAAATTTTCAGCACTTTTTTGTTTTTAGCATTTTTCCATAGATTTTTTTTAAAAAAAATTTATTACGTTGCCTGCAACTAGTTTTTGGCATGTTAAAACATCATCTTGTGAGTAAAATTTGATGTCATCTTTGGTGTAAGACTTGCATGCGATGGTAGCATGGTCTTGAATATTCAATGCTTTACCTTCTGCTTGTTCATTCTGTTTCTGTATGTAATTTGATTAGTCGCAATAAATAAGGGATAATTTATCTCAAAGCTGAACTACAGTCATTAGTAATTTCTATTCAAAATTACACACTTCATTCTTCCATTCTTTGCAATCGTTACAGCAGCAGCCTCTAAGAAAGCCTGAAGGAGATCATTTTAGACCTGGTGGTTTGCATGGAGTCATTGGCAGAAATAACTTTCCGCCATCTTCTGGCATGGCAGCTGTGTCACAGACACCAAGGGATTTCAGTGGCATGCGTCATCCTCATGCTGATCCTCAAGTTCATGAAGGAAACCAGAACAAAGGAAAAAGTATAGAGCAACAGCTGCAGAACCCAGTTCATAAAGCTTACCTCCAATCAGCTTTTCAGACTGCTCAAAACCAAAAATCTCATGGAAATCTGCTAGGCCAGCAACAAGATAAGATCAGTATGGTTGGCCCCTCTGGGAGAGATCAAGATATTCACATGAACAATTTGAGGGTACAGGAACTTATGTCTCGTCAGGTAGCCAATCAACCACAACCATCAATGCTCAGAAAATCATCTGAACATATTGGAGCTGCTGAGAAGCAGATGGAACAACCACATACTAGCTCGGAGCAAAGAAATGAACTACAGCTTCCCCAGACAGTAATTGGGCAGAAAACAACAACAAATATGTTAAGACCCATGCAATCTTTACATGCACAAGCAAACACACAGAATATTGCAAACAACCAGTTGGTGATGGCCCAATTTCATCAAGCTATACAAGCATGGGCCATGGAGCATAACATTGACCTGTCTCATCCTTCCAATGCCAATCTGATTGCTCAACTTTGGCAGTCTGCTAGATTGGCTGCAATGCAAAAGCCGAATGAAATCAGCGCAGCTGTGCATGGGTCACGCTTGCCTTCTTCAATGCAACAAGTCTTGCCTTCACCACGTGGCAATGAAAATTCAGCTCATGGAAATTCCTTGCATGATCATTCTGTTCAGGCTGGGCCAGTGAAAAATCAACAAACATTTCCTGCTTCTCTGACTTCAGTGAATTCCTCCAGTACTCAGATGCAGCAGCAACTTGCCGTTCAGAACAAAGAGACCCAAAATGAGAGGGCTGCCAGACCTCCATTAGCAAATGGAAATGGAGGGATGGTCATGGGTCCACCACAATCTTCTGGGAGCACAAGCCAGACCATTGAACATTCAGATACTAAGAGAGAATTTACTGGCATTCAGACACTATCCATGCATTATTACAATCAATTGAAGCAAATGAACCAACCAGTGTCTCAACCTGTTCTTCCTTCTACTGAGGTCATTGGCACCCAATTTCCATCTCAAGAAGGATTGGCCCGGGTGTCACAGCAAAATATTGGCTTTATGAAACAACAACTTCATGTTCTTAAAGCACAAATACTAGCCTTTAGGCGTATCAAGGTATCCCCTTGTCCCTTCCTTGTCTCAAGTTTTTATGATTTTTCTCTATTTGTTTATTAGTTGAGCTCTCTGCTTGATGCAAAAGTATATCATAGGGATCCAGATGAAGGGTTAAATTTGTTAATCACACCCTATTGTTATGTTTTGCAGCGTGGCGATCGTAAACTTCCACAAGAAGTTCTTGATGCCATTACGCCTCCACCTCTTACTTCACAGCTACAGCAGGCTTTCCCTTCTCCAGGAATTGCCAACCATGAAAGAACTGTTGCAAAGAATGTCAAAGAACATGTAAGTGATGCAGATACTGTCGAGAAGGCTCCTGTGCTTGCTTCATCAAGTAAAGGACATGATCTGTCAAAGGAGCCATTTAGCGGGGAGGAGAAAGCAACGGTGGTTGGACACTCAGAACCTGTACAAATTGAATCTGTAGAAATGTAGAGCAGCACAATCCCATTTCTGTTAAATCTGAGCAAGATGTTGAACAGGAAAGTCAAAAGATATCTGTCAAGAGTGATTATAATGCTGAGAAGGGAAATGGTGTTCCAGTGCAACGTGCCACAAAACTGGCTTCCATGAGCAATGCAGCAGTTTCAAAAGATGTTGCCACAAGAAACTATCATGGCCCACTCTTTGATTTTCCTTTCTTTACAAGGAAACATGAATTGCTTGGGACAACAATTGCAAATAGCTCAAGTAATTTAATATTAGCTTATGATGTGAAGGATTTGCTATTTAAGGAAGGGATTGAAATCTTGAGCAAGAAAAGGACAGAGAATTTGAGAAAGATCAGCGGCTTACTTGCTGTTAACTTAGAGAGGAAAAGGATTATGCCTGATCTAGTTTTGCGGCTGCAAATTGAAGAAAAAAAGCTTCGACTATTAGATCTCCAGGCTTGTCTGAGGGATGAGGTTGAGCAGCAACAACAGGAGATAATGGCAATGCCTGACAGACTATACAGGAATTTTGTTAAACAATGTGAACGCCAACGCATGGAGCTCATGAGGCAAGTCCAGCAGTTGCAAAGGACAACTAGAGAGAAGCAACTAAAGTCCATCTTCCAGTGGCGCAAGAAGCTCCTTGAGGCTCACTGGGCCATTCGAGATGCATGGACTATTCGCAATAGAGGGGTGGTTACATATCATGAGAGGATGTTAAGGGAGTTTTCTAAGAAAAAAGATGATGACCGAAACAAAAGAATGGAAGCATTGAAGAACAATGATGTGGATAGATACCGGGAGATGTTGCTGGAACAGCAGACAAGTGAGCCTGGTGGTGCAGCACAACGTTATGCTGTTCTCTCCTCCTTTCTGTCTCAGACAGAAGAATATCTTCACAAACTTGGAGGCAAAATAGCTGCTGCAAAGAATCACCAGGAGGTGGTAGAGGCAGCAAATGCTGCTGCATGGTCCCAGGTACATATTTATGTATGTCTATATTGTTGTTGCTTTTATTTTTTGCCTTTTATCACCTCTTTGCTTTTACTTACTGTCTGAGTGGATTAAGCAATATATGCAGGCTGGTCATTGTGCCCTACAAACCACTTGATTTTTATTTATGACAAGTGAGTTTGGTCTTCTAAGTCTAGATCTGGAAAGTTAATCAGTTTTTGTTTACATGAAATCCTTGGGTTAAGCTCCAACTGTGCATTGGTCCATCCAAGACACACCTTATTGCATATCCAAGTATGCCTATAGATTCTTTCTCGTACGATCATATTTTTATCAGTTTTCATATTTAAGAAAGATGGATGCCTCAGGATATTTCCCTAGTTTGGGATTGGAGCCATCCATCAAATACCTTCTTTCCCTCAAATGAGAAATGGGCATTATTTGTGTCGTATAATATACAATCATCCATTTTGTGCTCCTTAAACCATCTTTGTGCCAAGTAATTCAAATGAATTTGATTCCTAATATTTCATGGGTGGATGGGTTACAGACCTTCCAGTTGAATCAATTATGTGCTTTGCATGTGATGGCATCAAAACCATTGATTGCCTTCCATTTAATATGCCCTTCATATTTATCATTTATGTGCACCGCATGCATGCACGAGTGTATGCATGCATGTACAGTAATTATAAGTGGGCTCACAAATTTAATGAATCTAACTGTCCAAGTGGTGAATTATTTTCATCACAGTTCAGGTTGGCTCTACTTAGTTATATATGGTGATATGAATGCTACAGCAAAAGGTGCTCCCATGTTTTGTAACGTGTCTTTGAATCTGTGTAACTGTACATGTAATATGAATTAGCATACCCTTTGCCACAGTACCATATCTTTATGAATGCATATTGCTTATATGTGCAACAGTAGATGCTTTATATGCTGTCCATTGCATGTTGGTACAGCACATTTCATGTTTGTTATAGCCGTAACATTTTGAATTCAGATTGAAATATCAGATTCATATTAATCAAAATTTGGCATTTGTGCAAAAGATCAGGGTTTCAAACTCTTATTACCATATGAACTGGGTGATGCCCCTGTTTGTGCTCCTTTTTCTCCTTGGAGGAGCTTCCTGGTTCTAGTTCTAGGTGATGTGTCCAGTTCCAAGCTCCAGTTCTATGATTTGGAATTGGTTCATCTACCTTGGGTTTGTGTTCCCTCTCTGTCTGCCTTCCTCTATCTCTCTCTAACACGTACACAACACACTTGGTCAAAAGCAAAACTTGTATTACCTTGGTAAGTAATGGAAAGAATAAAGAATTGCAGTATTGCAACTTTCAGATAATAAATTTCAAAAGCATCTTGGAATCAATTCTTGAGTTAAAAAATGGTGAGGTTGTGGACTTAACATAAGAGACAATGTTGTGTTGGAAGAATTACAAAAAAAAAAAAGAGCATTCCAATGCACAAGGCTTTTGCAATTTCGGGATTTGGGGAAGGTCAAATATATGTAGCCTTAACCCCATGCACAAAGAGGTTGTTTCTGTGTTTTGAATCTGTGGCAACCATGTTGCATTGGTGCAACTTTATCATTGCACCAAGAGCTACCCTCTAATCTAATTTGTTGTACAAGAGGAGAGCCATGTGAAATCTAATGGACACTTCAATCTCAAGTATGAAGATGCTGTTTCTGTGTTTTGAATATGTGGCACCCATGTCACGTTGGAGCAATATGTGGCACCCATGTCACGTTGGAGCAACTGTACCATTGTGCCAAGAGCTATCCTCTAATCTAAATTGTTGAACAAGAGGAGAGCCCTGTGAAATCCAGTTGAAATTTCACAATGGACACTTCAGTCTTGTTTGCTCTGGAAGAAAATGCAGACTGAATCCTTGGCTGATGAGTTCTGATTTGCATTTTGATCTTCCATAGATCTATCATTTTTGCTGCTGTAAGTATAATCTTTCTATGTACAGGATTTGTCTGAAGAAGAAGTCAAGGTCACTGCTGCATGTGCTGGTGAGGAGGTTATGATTAGGAATAGATTCTCTGAAATGAATGCCCCAAAAGAAAGTTCATCTGCTAACAAGTAAGCTCATTTTTGAACTGTTTTTATGATGTCTCTATTCCAAATGTGCTTGTAACACATCTTTAATAGTTTTGTTAATTTTTTCCAAATATGCCACTTCGAATATGATTTTAACTACTCTGAAACAATATTTGTTCACGATGCATTATGCAGAGCATTGGTTTATTATTTTCCAAAATTTCAGTTTTGTTTATTGAGTTCTTTTTAATGGAAACTGCTGAATGAGGCCAATCTATCTCATGTGTACTAGGTACTATAATCTGGTACATGCTGTGAATGAAAGAGTTGTAAGACAACCCTCAATGTTACGGGGTGGTACTTTAAGAGATTATCAGCTGGTGTGTTGCAACTCAAATGCATTTCATTTCTTTGACATCTGTTAAATCAGGCCAAGCAACATCATGTGATCCTAATTTGTTTATTTCTAGGTTGGGCTTCAATGGATGCTTTCTTTGTATAACAACAAGCTGAATGGGATTCTGGCAGATGAGATGGGTCTAGGCAAGACTGTACAGGTTGTTCACTATGGTAGTTTCTTAAATTACTGGATTAATTCATAATATCAAGCTGTACTGGTATAGGTTGTTATTTTCAATAGCAAATGCAAACTTTTCTCAATTAATTTAGGACTGAAATTTAATACTAATTTCCTTCTAGAGTAGGGGATCTTGTGTTAGTATGACATTGTATACTTTATAGGCCTGATCCCAAATCTTAGTACCCTGTTTAATACTAAAATCAGACTCAAGTTCAGTAACTAGGTTATTCTTTTCCTTGTGCAAACAGGTAATGGCATTGATTGCTTATTTGATGGAGTTTAAAGGGAACTATGGGCCACATCTCATAATAGTTCCAAATGCTGTTATGGTGAATTGGAAGGTCAAGTTAATTTCTTTTCATATTTGCTGGTTTGAAATATTTGCTTTTTCTTGAAGGCCTGTTTACTGACATCTTTGTCTTTATTCAGGGTGCATTGCATAATTGGCTGCCAGCTGTATCATGCATTTTTATGTTGGTGGAAAAGATCAACGATCCAGGCTCTTCTCTCAAGTAAGATCCCTGCTCTTCTGACTTGAAAATTTTCAGCAAGCAGCTGTCCTATTTGTTTCTTATTCAAATGAGTTGCTTGTGAAGTGTAATCCATTTAATGAAAGCAATCTAAAGTGTTTGAATTGACAGAGGTGTTTATTAGCCAGCATGCACATAGATTTACCTGCATTAATGTGAATATGCATGTGTAATATTAGTTATTTTTATTTAATTCTTTAAGATTATTTATTTATTCATGTAGTAGTTTGACTTGAATAAGGAGAAAATTTGATAGAAGAGAAATAACTTTCCAAGTTTTGAGCAAGGTTTTAAAATTCAAGGTACAAACTTGTACTTGTCACTAGCCAATATGGTAGGTAGCACAATATGTACCATGCCGATATAGGATACTGACTTGCATGGCTTTCAGCAGAAAATGAAAAGATGTAAAAACACCTTTAAGTTTGGTGTCTTTCAGTACAGGGTTGATCCATGGATGGTCCTGGCTTGTTCGCTTAGAAATTAGTTATAAGGATGTGCTAGTTACCCATTTTTTTGGCCATTATTTATATTGGCTGGTACTGGTCTGTGTGTGTGGAATTCAAATATATGCTTTTGAGATGGTGGCAAACAGAGTGGACTAGAGGGAGAATTTGACCTCTTGACGGTGGTGTATTAGTTTCCTCTTTCATTTTGTTAAAGATCTTGTCCTACTTGTATGGCCAGTATATCATGTAGGTGCCTAATTGTTTTTCATATGTAAATTCTTATTCCCTTTAATGAGCTTTTATGTTAATCGTGACTCATATTGATATGCCATCTCCCTAGGGTCTGACTCCTTTATAATAGTCTACTTGGTCAATTAGTTTTTTTTTTGGAAATATACTGAGGCTTTCCTTAATTGTTTTACAGTCTATATGGGTGCAACACGCATGTTGTTCCCATTTTATAACACGAGTGTTTAATTTCTGAACCTTGAATATCGCAATCATCTTTTCACATTTATCCATACTCTTGGTATCTTGCTCACTTTCTAGCTTTCATGCTGCTAGTTAATGCTACCATGTTTCCATTTTGATTTTGTTAATTATAAATGATTTTGCACTCTGTCCTTCCCATTTAATATCGAAAAGATAATTTGTTAAAAGAGTTAAGTTTGTTAGCTTTTGGTATAATTTATCAATTATGGTAATATTTTCTTAAAAGCTGTTAGATGCTTCCTTCCAATAACTTTCTAAGGCAACCGCTTTGTTGCCCGCAGACCAGATTCAGCACCCTCAGCCTTTATTTGTCCAATGATATGAGAATAAATTGGTTTTGTTGTAATTTATCCTTGGAACAGAGTTACTGTTTCTTATTGCTTCAGTGAATTTAGATGTTGCAGGGATCCTAACATTTGTGACAATGTGTTGTCCTAATATAAAAATCAGCATTGTTTTAATGATACTTGGTCTGTGTCATGACCAGCATCTGAACTTTTTCCTAAATGCTGTCTGCTAGTAAAGACAGGTCTAAGTCAAAAAGGCTCCATTGAAGGACTGTGCAGATTTTATGAACAGCTGTCTGCCCAAAAAGAATGGGCGCCAAATTCTTGGCCATGGCGACTTTGGGCTATAAAAGACTCCCAGAACCTTGGAAGGCCCATTGTGGGTTGGGAGATCTTTCTTATTTTTCTCAGTTAACACTCATGCAAAATTACTAATCGGACAGGGTAACAGTTGTAAATTCTGTGTAGATGGTAGTGCTATTTTGACATATAAAGTTTAAGAAAGCAAAAAGAAAAACCCTGGAATTATATATGTGATAGTGTTGTGCAGAGATACCAGAGACAAAAAAAAAGTCAAAGTATTTGATATTATAATATAGAAATTCAAAGCAGAAATCAAAGCAAAACTGCTGGTTTCAAACAACAAGGAAGGTATGGAACTTAAGTACTTAGTAGTATAATTCAGAAGTATCAAGGAGAAAGAAAAGCAATAATGGACAGTGATATCACCATTTGATCTTAAATTGGTATATTGGAATTGGATTCTTTTCATGCTGGCAAGCAATCTAAGATTGTTGCCTCTAAAAATTTTTGACACCATGTGGAATTTATAAGGATAAATAATGAAGCTTTGGGAATTTAGGTAGTTAGATGCTAGGAAAAGAGGCCTAATATATTGACAGATCTGAACTGTGTGCCAAATTGCTATTTAAGTTGGGATTTTAGTTTCAAACTTTTTTTTTTAAAAAAAAGAAATCTTGGAACATATTCTAGTTCCAACTATGCTAAATGAGATTGAGATCTAATAATTTAAATTTTTTTGTCCAGGAGGTTTGTGCCATGAAATTTAATGTGCTTGTTACAACGTATGAATTCATCATGTACGATCACTCAAGGCTGTCAAAAATTGATTGGAAATATATTATCATTGATGAAGCCCAAAGAATGAAAGACAGGGAGTCAGTTCTAGCTCGTGACCTTGACAGATATCGTTGCCAAAGACGACTGCTTCTTACTGGGACACCTCTGCAGGTCTGCTTATTTTATAGAGTGTGAAATTTTTCATCTTAATTTCTGGTTGCCACAAGTTGCACTTGAACATAGATAAGTAGATGGGTATCACAATGGCTTGAATTTGTATATGCACATATTTATCTGTTGATTTCTTGAATTGTTTGAATTTTATCAGTAAAGAAGATGTAGTGCACTTAGTAGTTTTGGCTGGATCTTAAAACCTTGGACAATGTTATAAACTTCTTCCAATCACTAGTTCATCATGACTGTTTTGTTATGTCTTCTTATCCTTCCAAGATATCCACCTATTTGTAGTTAAATAGGCTAATTCAGCAGATAAAAGATGTAGGTCCCACTGTACTTGCAATATCTAAACAAGTAAATTGAGGTGAAGCAACTAACATGCCCTGAGACCAGTAGGTCGAATAATACCGCAAAATTTATAATAGCCTGGTGTGGGGTTTGATAAATGGACTTGTAGCAGGAAAGCAAAAGAGAACTTGTCTTCATGGTTAGGTTATCATATCAATAATCATTTTCCCCCTGAAGTATTAACTTTATAATAGTATGCATGTATTTGTTTTTGGTTCTGGTGTAATATAATATGTTTCTTGCTGTTTGAACCTTAAATGGTATCTAGCTTGCATATGCTGCATTAACAATTAGACGGTTCATGTTGGCTACAGAATGATTTGAAGGAACTTTCGTCCCTCCTTAACCTGCTTCTACCTGAAGTCTTTGATAATCAGAAATCATTTCATGATTGGTTCTCGAAGCCTTTCCAAAAGGATGGTCCTTCACATAGCTCAGAGGAGGATGACTGGCTTGAGACTGAAAAAAAGGCTATTATAAACCACCGGCTTCATCAAATATTGGAGCCCTTTATGCTAGGGCGTCGTGTGGAAGATGTGGAAGGGTCACTTCCACGGAAGGTGAGTTGTTTCACCAAAATTTTCTCTAATTTATTTTTCCTGAAATATTAGAAGCAATATTGAATTAATAAGTGGTTACAGGACTCCATTGTTTTGAGGTGTAGAATGTCAGCCGTTCAGGGTGCCATATATGATTGGATTAAATCTACTGGTACCATCAGGGTTGATCCTGAGGATGAGTTGCACAGGGCTAAGAAGAATCCAATGTACCAAGTTAAGGCGTATAAGAATCTTAACAGTAAATGTATGGAGTTGCGCAAGGCATGCAATCATCCATTACTAAACTACCCTTATTTTAGTGATCGTTCCAAAGACTTCATTGTCAGATCTTGTGGGAAACTTTGGATCCTTGATAGGATTCTAATAAAACTCCAGAGAGCAGGCCATCGTGTGGTCCTCTTCAGCACCATGACAAAACTTCTTGATATATTAGAGGAATACTTGCAATGGCGACGGCTTGTCTACCGACGGATTGATGATGCAACCTGCCTAGAAGACCGTGAAGCAGCGATAGTAGATTTCAACAGCCCTAAGTCTGATTGTTTCCTTTTTTTACTTAGCATTCTTGCTGCTGGAAGAGGTCTAAATCTCCAGAGTGCTGACACTGTGGTGATATATGATCCAGATCCTCAAAATGAGGAGCAAGCAGTGGCCAAGGCTCATTGCATTGGACAGCAGAGAGTGGTGAAAGTCATATATATGGAGGCAGTTGTTGACAAAATCTCAAGCTATCAGAAAGAAGATGATTTAAGAAATGGAGGTACAGGAGATTTAGAGGATGACCTTGCTGGTAAAGATCGATACATTGGGTCAATAGAGAGCCTCATACGTAACAATATCCAACAATATAATATTGATATGGCTGATGAAGTTATAAATGCTGGTCGGTTTGATCAAAGAACGATGCATGAAGAAAGGTGGATGGCATTAGAAACACTTTTGCATGATGAAGAAAGATATCAAGAAACTGTTCATGATGTTCCATCCATGCAAGAGGTAAATCGCATGATTGCTCGTAGTGAAGAAGAGGTTAAGCTGTTTGATCAAATGGATGATGATTTTGACTGGACTGGCGATATGATGAAGCACAAGGAGGTTCCCAAGTGGCTTCGTGCTGGTTCTATAGAAGTAAATGCTATCATTGCAAATTTAACTAAGAAGCCATCAAAGAACATATTAGCTGAAAATATTGAGTTGGAATCAGGTGAAATATATTCTGGTACATTTCCTGGTAAATCTGAGAGACGTATGGGTCGGTCAAGGGGTCCAACAACTAACAAAAAACATTATGTTTACATGGAATTGGATGATGAAGATGATGAGGATTCTGATGCTAGCTCAGAAGAGAGGAACTTGTACTCATTCTGTGAAGAAGAGGATGAGATAAGAAAATTTGAAGAGGAAGAATCTCATGGTGCTATTGATGTGCAGCCTACAAATAAGAGTCAATCGGAGGGACAGGAGTTAGATTGTGATGGCAGTGGGTATGATATACCCCAAACAATGAAAAGCTGCAGAAATTTTCAAATGTTTGAAGAAGTTCGTTCATCAGGATCTTCTTCTGGAAGTCAAAGATTGCCCCAGCCTGCTACTCCTTCCATATCTTCACAGAAATTTGGATCTCTATCTGCTATAGATGCCAGGCCTGATCATCCTTCGAAAATAACGGTGTGTAGCTAATTCTCCTTGATCTGGATATGTTATTATTATCATTTCAGCTGATTATGGTTATTTTATAATCTAACCTGGTTATTTTATTTATACTTTCCTGTAATTTACAGATTTCTAAAATTGCTTTAAATGGTAATTTTCAGCAAGATGAGCTTGAAGGAGAAATTGCTGTACCTGTTGATTGTCAGATTGATCTCCAACAATCAGGATGTTGGCTTAATGAGTGCGAGGATGGTGAGGATGAACAAGTTCTCCAGCCAAGTGTAAAGCGTAAACGAAGTCTTCGTGTCCGTCCTAGATTTGCAGTAGAAGAAAAATCGAGCAATGAGAGAATCTCTTCCCACAGCGCACCCCAACTTCCATTGCAGATGGACCATGACTATGACATGCAATTTAAGATTGATCCAGAACTGGGGACATTTAGCAAACATGTTTCGGATAGGCATGATGTTAATGCATCTATTAAGCAGAGGCAAAACTTGCCATCAAGAAAAACGTCAGATGTCCGTATACCAAAATTCAGCAGGTCAAGAAACATGTCTGGATCTGCAGAGAATGCCAATGATCATTCTAGGGAAAGTTGGAATAGTAAGGCCCGAAGTGCTGGTGATCCTAGCTTTCTTGGCAAAAGAATGTCAGATAGCATGCAGAGGAAGGTATCTGTCCTTCTCTTGTTTTTCCCTTTACATTCTCAGCAAATTCTATTTGAGGCTGGAAGTTTTTGACCTGCTCATTCTTAAGGCATTAAGGCTTTATATGTTGAACTTTATAACCATTCAGAAAGATTATATTGCAGAGATGTTAAAATTATTTATGCTTTGATTATTTGTACTATGCCTTAAAAGTTAAAACCAATATGCCTTAGCCCATCTATCTGCATTTGGCTAGCTTCCACATCTTTCAATTGGCAATAACTAGCATTTTATATGAAGTAATGCAGATGATGTTTTTAAGTTGCATCTATGAAAGAAATGAGAAATAATAGAGTATGGTTGCTGAGTTCTATAAACATTATGCAATGCAATGAAATCATTTTTCTTGGAGCAGTATCCACCAATTTATAGTGTTATGCTATTGTGAAGGTCTGCAAGATAACTTATATTTCTTGTCATTAAACTTCTTTGATACAATGTAGAAGTTGCAATTAATGTAAAACATGATTTAGATGGGTATTATGAAGTACATTAACCAAGACAAAAGACTAGCGAAAGTGAGCAGAGAGTCAAAACTCGTCTCCTCTTTTCTCTTTCCAAATCAAGTCAAAAAGCACAATCTACGCTCATGGCCTCCTCCGCCTTGCCGCCCATCCTCTCACTCTCTGCTGGCGAGCTTGTCTCCTCCGCCACTGCTGCCACCGCTCTGATCTCCACCTTGGCCTTCCACTGCTTCATCTCCTGCCTCCCCAGCTCCATCTGCGACTCCCTTGCCAATCGCCATCCTTGATCGAAGCTCATCAACTGCTCCGCCTCCCAGTCGGACTCCGTAATTGAGGTCACCTTGCATTCGCATGAATATCTCTTTCAAATTTGAATTGTTAAGTAATGAAGTTCTAGGGTGGAGAGCCTACAATTGTTTGCTTTTCCATGAACACAAACCACATAATATGTTAAGGTTGGTTTAGGTTAACAAGGAGCATTACATTTATATCTGTACGAGAAATTCTTTCTTTCTATTGTGTTATGTCCTAGGTTTATCATAGATGTTAGATTTTGTGCATAAGAGATTTATGCAGCAATCTCACATTGCCATTTTTGACTCCCAAGGTGCATGGTGGGCAAGAGGCTGTACGAACACAAACTCAAATCTTGAGCTTGTGGGATTACTATTTCTGGCCATTTGGTGTTAAAAAATTGTACTCTTTATTTTATGGTTATGCATCAGGTAGTGAACAGTTTTATCTTTTGTTCAAGTTTGCGCACCCCTTCCTAAAATAAAATAAAATAAAATCGATGGAATATTATACCAAATTTAGGTGCTCTTGTTTTTTAATTCATCTGAATTGCTAGTTTGACTACTTGTATATTTTAGTTAATATTTCCTCATCTTCTAAATTGTATTTGAGTTATGAATATGAATTGAGTAGATTACATGTACTGGGTCCTACTTATGGTCTTCATTATAAACTTCCTTGAGCAAGGATGATGAGAATACAACTAGATTTAAGAAAACTAATGGAGGGAAGCTTGTTGGTGATGGAGTGGGGGCAAGATTCGCCGTACCGAAAATCGATATTATTTTGGTATCAGATTGGTATGGTTCAATACAAGGTATATTGTACCAAATTGACGGCATACCGGCCATCCCATACCGAATTAATAATGTACCGTTTAGATGAATTGAAAAGTTTCAACCCATAAACCATCCCACATGAAGCCAAACCATGGTATGTGGCTGTTTGATATGATATAAGGTATGAGGTTGGTAAGGAGCCATCCTAGGCTATATAGTGTAGTTTGGGAAGGTGCTAGCCTTGTACCATTTCGAAATGGTGAATCGTACTGATTTTGCATCGGGATGGTTCAGCATGCCTTGTATTGAACGATTTAGTAGGGGGTACCTATTGGTTCCCAATTGAATCTATAATGGAGGATGATAGCAACTCCTTATGCCTATAAAACTAAGGTAAGTAGAGAATGAACAAAAAGACATCCTGGGAGCAACCTTACCCCTATATGTATGTAGGCCATGATGGATTGTGAAAACATCTCTTAGTTTTGAATGACATCAATTTAATCAAAATAGTTTTAACCATGATATGCCACACCGGTGTATACTTCCCATTACTGGACATATTGTATCAATATAGAAAGGCGTGTTGGGTCTCAATGCATGAAACCATGTACTGGGCATGCCAATGCTATATCAATATTGGTACCGGTATGAGGTCTAGTACCAAGATGGCGAACTATAGTTTTAACCCTTAAACCAAGCGTGTGGTTGACTTGAATTTCATCATAGAACTTTTGATCAACTAGTGTTTACTAAATGTGATGTGCAAGTGGAGATGAATGACCTTCCTTATAGAGTCTCATGCACCAATGGTAGAAAGATGATGAGATCATTAAAATGAATTCATTTGGTGCATGTAACACATCCCAATGACATGTTTCATCATGATGCCTGGAAATTATATATAATGTAGGTGAAACAAATATCTTAGTTTCAAGATATGACCCTTAAAGACGATGGCAGTAATTGAATGCATAAATAGGTAAGAGTATGGAAGAATTTATCTTACCACTGTTTTCGGTTCAAAAGAAATATGAACAAATTAAGATTAATTATGTTAATGGAGATTTATTGCTTCGAAAGTTTGGGATTCAGCTGTAAAGTTTCCTAGATGACTTCCTTTTGGCATTCTGGCATGTAAAGGAGTCGATTATGGAAGTCAGAAGTTTGGAGTTGATTATGGAAGTCAAAAATTCAAAGTCAAACATTTCATTTACCATACTAGGACTGGGTATCTGATAGCTTTGCTCTAACCAAAATCTATGGTCTATGCTTCAAGAATGAGTTACTAACATGCTATGTGTAAGAAATCTCGGATGAGCAATCTTAGAAGGATTTTAGAAAAGTTTAGTGGATGAAATCAGGATCAATAATTTGGAGAAAATCAGGATCAATAATCCTTCTAAGTTTAGTGAAGAAAATCAGGATCAATAATCTTTCCAAGTTTAGTGGAGAAAATTAGGATCAATAATCTGAAGGAAATCAGGGTCAATAAACCGTTCCTAAAGTTAAGGGACTGCAATTTTTTTCCTTATTTAGTGTAATAGAAAGTTGTATATATAGAGTCGAATGAATTATAAATTTTTGAATACAGAAATAATAAAATTCTCAAGCATTTTTTTCTTTATGGTATTCATACCTCTAGGATTTTTTTTCGGCCTTCATTACCGGTTTGTGCCTGCTTTTTCTCGGCCTTCATTGCCGACGTATTGGTGGCCTTCATCGCTGATTCAATCCCCTCTATTCCAGACTTAATTGCTGGTTTCTTTCTTATTCTTTTCAACCTTCATCGTTGATTTTTTCATCTTTGTCCTGTCTTTATTTCCAACCTTTTCAACCATGAAGGATACTACACCTTCAATACCATCACCTCAATTATCTTCAACTGTGGAGGAAATTAAGAAGCTTAAAAGCCTATTGGGAACTATTGAAAAACGGGCAACAAATAGTAATCCTCAACTGATGAATCAGGGTATGTGTTCATTGATGCTTGCTGGTAAGGCTCTAATCTCTCTTGGATTAAATGCTCTAGGTAATGAGTTTAGGAATGCCTGGATACTTGACTCTGGTGCTACAAATCATATGACCCATATTTCAAATAAAATTAAAACCTATAACCCTTATCCTAGTAATAAAAAGATTGTCGCTGTTGATGGTTTTACAACCACAGTAGCGAGTAGGAGATGTCCAAATTACCCCAGAATGGGTTCTTAAAAATGTTCTTCATGTTCCTCAATTATCCACAAATTTGGTTTTCATACAAAAGCTTATCAAAGATCTAAATGGCTCCGTTATATTCAATGCTTCCTATTGTGAATTTCGGAACCAAGTTTCGAGGAGGATTGGACTTTGCTAAGGAGCATAATGGATTCTATTACTTAGATACATTAAGTCAATCGGAATTGAATAAATCTGTTTTATCTAGCTCGTCTTTCTCTTCCAATAAAGATGTCATTTGGTTACATCATAGGCGTTTAGGTCATGTCTTTTCTAGCATTGAAACTAATGTTTCTCTCTTTGTTCAAGGGATTTAATATTCCGTTTTTTCATTGTGATGTTTGTGAGTATGCAAAACACACTCGTGTGCCTTTTTCAATCAGTAATAAAAGATTTTATTTTATTTTTTTAATCCATAGTGACATTTGGGAACCATCAACTATTCCAAACATCTCAGAATCTAAGTGGTTTGTGATGTTTATTGATGATTGTATAAGGTCTCTTGGATCTATTTACTCAATAAATCTGATGTGAGTCATAATTTTTCTATCTTTCATGCATTGATTCACAATCAGTTTGGTATCAAGATAAAGAACTTTCGCTCAGTGATTACTTTAATCAGACCTTGACATCTTATTTTCAAAAAGGAATCATACATGAATCATCCTGTATCACCACTCCACAACAAAATGGAGTGGCAGAAAAAAAAATCGACATCTTGAGTGCATTAGAGCCTTATTATTTTAATAAAATATATCAAAATCATATTGGGAAAAAGTTGTACATAAGGTTATCATAAATAGAATTCCTTCCAGGGTCTTGGAGTTTTAAAGTCCATTAGAGGTTTGTCTAAATTCTATCCTGACATACAATCCATCTTCAATCTTACTCGGGTTTTTGGATGTACTTCTTTTGTTCATGCTCATAGTCATAACCGAGGAAAGTTAGATTTTCGAGTTTTTAAGTGTGTCTTTGTGGGGTACTCCTCCACTCAAAGGATTATAAATGTTATCATCCATCCACTAGGAAACTGTCTCAGCCGATGTTACATTTATTAAAAATAAGCCATATTTTTTCATTCCTTATCTTTAGGGGGAGTTATTTATACTTGAAGATAAGGAATCAAAATTTTCACCACTAGAGACATCCCCCTATCTGAGTCATCCAAATCTAAATATCGAGAATCAATTCCACAGTCTGAGTTAGAAGAAAAAAAGAAAGATGGTAAAATCTTTGACTCATTCCGTTTGATCAAGTGTATGCAAGAAAAAAAGATCTCATCATGACTACAAGGCAAAAACAACCTTCTGAACCAAACTCTAGAAATGAGGTAATAATAAGTGAAGCAAACCTGGATTCTACACAAAAAAACAGTTTATCTTCTTTTCAATCATGAACCATCTTGTCCTGAGCCTTCTGACCTTGATCAGAATCTACCTATTGCTGATCCTAAACCTTGTTCCAAGCCTCTTAACCTTGAACAGGATCTACCTATTGCTGCGAGAAAAGGAACTCGAGAATGCACCAAAAGATCTCTATACCCATTATCTCATTTTGTATCTTTTGAGAGGTTTTTCCCAAATTCCTAACTTATTGTCTGAAGCATTATCAAAGAAAGAATGGATGCTTGCTATGGAGGCAGAAATGGATGCATTACAGAAGAATGAGACTTGGGAATTGGTTGATTTACCTAAGGATAAGAGAGCAGTGGGCTGTAAGTGGGTGTTTGTAATAAAATTTAAGGCAGATGGGTCCCTAGAACACTATAAGGCGAGGTTGGTTGCAAAAGGATATACTCTGATATATGGAGTAGACATCAATAAACGTTTGCTCCAATAGCAAAAATGAATACAGTAAGAATTTTGCTGTGCTTGGCTGTTAACTTTGATTAGAAATTACAGTAGTATGATGTGAAGAATGCCTTTCTTCATGGAGAATTAGAAGAGGAGATTATATGAACATTCCACTAAGATTTAGTTGGATTGATGGAAACAAAGTTTGTCGATTAAAAAAAGCATTATATAGGTTAAAACAATCCCCGCATGCTTGGCTTGGAGGGTTTGCCAAGGTGATGTTAGCAAGTGGTTACAAACAAAGTCAAGGAGATCACACGCTTTTCATCAAGCATTCAGTTTCAGGGAAAGTCACTATATTAATTGTGTACGTGGATGACATTATAGTGATAGGAAACGATGAAGTGGAGAAGGTAGCCTTAAAGCAGTGTCTAGCCAAAGAGTTTGAGATAAAAGATTTGGAAGATTGAAGTATTTTTGGGAATTGAAGTGGCTCGATCAAGATAGAAAATTTTATTTCTCAACAAAAGTATGTTACGGATTTGCTCAAAAAAACATGTATGATGGCTAGCAAACTAGTTGGAATTCCTATTGAACAGAATTACAAATTAAGTGAGGTCCTTGGAGATATGGCAGTGAATAGAGAAATGCATCAAAGGCTTATCGGAAAACTCATCTATCTTGCGCATACTAGGCTAGACATAGCCTATTCGGTCAGTGTTATTAGTCAGTTTATGCATGATCCTAGAGAAGTTCACCTACAGACAGTTACCAAGTTCTTTATTACTTAAAAAGGAACATCCAGGAAAGGGAATTTTATTCAAGAAAGGATCTACAATTGATCTGGCAGTTTACATGGATGCGGACTTCGCAGGATCTCCAGTCGATAGATGGTCAACGTCAGGCTATTGTATCTTTTTTGAAGGAAACTTAATATCTTGGAGGAGCAAGAAACAAAATGTAGTAGCAAAATCAAGTGCAGAAGTCTAGTTCAGAGCTATGGTAGCAGGAGTATGTGAATTACTGTGGGTCAAAATTATTTTAGAGGACATGAAGATTCAATGAAGCAGACCTATGAGACTATACTGTGATAAATTAGCTATAAGTATAGCTCACAATCCAGTGCAACATGACCGAAAAAAAAAAAAATAGAGATACAAGACTTCAACTGGCATATGCGATGATAAAAGGGCTGTGTAGCATATTTCATGAGAATATTAGCAAGCTGAGAATGGAAGACCTATATTCACCAGCTTGAGGGGGAGTGTAGGAAATCTCGGATGAGCAATCTTAGAAGGATTTTTGGAAAAGTTTAGTGAATAAAATTAGGATCAATAATCTGGAGAAAATTAGGGTCAATAATCTTTTAAAGTTTAGTAGAGAAAATCAGGATCAATAATCTGAAGGAAATCAAGGTCAATAAACTGACCCAAAAAGTTAAGGAAATTAATTGTAATTTTTTTTCTTTATTTAGTGTAATAGAAAGTTGTATATATAGAATAGAATGAATTGTAAAATTTTGAATATAGAAATAATAAAATTTTTAAGCATTTTTTTCTTCACTATGCAAATAATATTTTATATGTGTGGCAATAATAAATATGTGCAATCTGATTCCCCAGTATGACAAATACTTGCCCCACCTTCTTTTTACGTTTAGTTGAACCAATAGATGATTTATAGATGAAGTTCTAAAACACTTTATGGAGAAGCAGCTCTTTCATTGTATTCTCACATTGCTTATTTATGTTTGCTACATGATGAACAATTAATTTCATAATTAATAGATAGAATTTGAGCATGACTTATGCCACATACCTACATCTTTGTTGTATATTGTTCCATTCTGCAGTATATTTCTTTCAAACTAGCCATTTAAGTTCACTGTTTTAAATTATGAAATGCAGTAATCATCTCAATCCGTACACATTGTTAATGCATCATTGCTGCCATGCCTGATAAAAGGGGTATGTTAGTATATGGGCAACTGTCATCACATTTTATTATTTTATTTTGTAGTGCAAGAATGTTATTAGCAAGCTTCAGAGGAGAATTGGTGAAGATGGTCATCAAGTTGTTCCCCTATTATCTGATTTATGGAAGAAGAAACAGAATGCTAATTTCACGAGCTTTGCTACTTTTACAAATAATATTCTAGATTTACGAAGAATCGATCAGCGTGTAGATGATTTAGAGTATAGTGAGGTTTTGGACTTCATAGCAGATGTGCAGTTGATGTTGCAAAATGTAGTTCATTTTTGCAATTACTCATATGAGGTATGCTCATTTCTTTCTCATCTTAATACTTCATCAAAGAAACTAAATTTCAGAATTCTGCAAATTGTTGGCATGCGTTTATCGAATTAAGAAATTCTGATGATTGAATGGTCTTATTGATTGCATGTTGCAAGTATCAATTGAAAGGTTTCATTATGTCTACAATTATTTGAAGTTACATATTTTATTAGTCTTACTGAATCTCTGATGAGCTTTAGTAGGCGGTTTTCCAAAGTCGTCATCTTATTTTTGTTTGCCGATGGAGTAACTGGAGTGGCCCTCATACTGAGAGGTGTCTAGACAGTGGATGGCATAAGGAAGATATTAAATTAAAAAAGAAAATTATTAATCTTTAACAGTTGAATAGAAATTTTGAAAATGGGTTAAAAAAAATAAAAATTAAGAAAAACATAAGGTAACCAAAAAAATCACACTTATTTGTGATTAGAGATCATTAGTTGGGAAAAGACTTAGATGAGTTGAGTTGAGTTTTATTTGTGATTAGAGATCTCTAACAATCAAACTGTTTGTAAGTAGCTTCTTTTCAGCTTAAGTCTAGAGCTTGAAAAGTGCTAAAATGAGCTGAGCTCGAGGTTTTCCCTACTTACTGGCTGTTAATGTTTGGCTTTGTTGAGTTTTGAATACATTTCATAATCAATAAATATGTTGCTTATTATTTGGCTGTTATTATTTGTAATGTTTTACCAAATCCCAAGGTCCTTTTTTATGTCAATCCGTATCAGGCAGACCATAAGGTACTGGTAAGTACCAATGTTCGGTTTGTTATACGAGTAGAACCAGTTTGAACTGAGTGAAACTGCCTCGTTCCACTCAATTCCATGATGTACTGACTCATACCACTCGAATCTGGGTGGTTGCTGGGTCAATATAGTGCGTACTGTGTTGTATCTGGAAGATACCAGTGTAGTAGCTGGTATTAGTATAGCGAACCTTGCCGAATACTATTAATGATTTTCACATAAATAAGAATTACACATTTGCATGTTTATCCTTTAAAAGGTGGATGATGCATTAAGGTCAATTTTATTTTCATTTCTGTCATTCTGGCCTTGTTTAATTGACTATATTTTTCTAAATTATACATATTCTTTTTTGAAATTGTTAGTGCAATACCAAAATTTTTGGGCTAGATGTGTGCATGCGATTTTTACTTTGTGTTGTTAGATCAAGTATATTTGCAAAAAATCCTTAGG
This sequence comes from Calamus simplicifolius, assembly GCA_900491605.1. NCBI lineage: Eukaryota > Viridiplantae > Streptophyta > Magnoliopsida > Arecales > Arecaceae > Calamus > Calamus simplicifolius. Next base: position 246,798 of record UESW01001389.1, on the reverse strand, counting down.
AAATAAATGGATAACAATACTTATAATTTGTAGGATACCATTTATCAACAGCGGCACAGGGCACATATGGAAGTTTCAGGTTTTCAGGGGGAAATACATGTACAATTAGGCACCTTTTGAACTTCATATGTACAAAACCTTAAATATCTTATATAAAAAAGAATGCTCTCTGCTTTTAAATCTTAATCTAATAATTGTAATGTTTACTGGTTAGTGACATTCAAATATTAGTTTGAGGTCAAACGGTGGAGAGTGGAGTTAATCAAACCTATACATGTAAATGCCTTAGGGGATCTTAATCTCTCACTGGTCCCTTGCACAGGCTGATTGCAAGCATTTTGGGATCACCTTGAAATCTGCGTTTGAGATTTGCTTGATCCCCAAACAAGCCATGCTTGAAGTTGCCTTTCCTTTCTTGAGTTTGGCTTTTATACACCCTTAAAAATAATGTGGCAACTTTGATCAATCATGGAAAAAATTCTTTGCTCTAGTTCAAATTAATGCAACAAGCAACTTTACCGGCTATTGCATAATCAATGTGCAATTATCAAGGAGTTGCCAAAAATTGAGTAGTGTTTGGGGACTAGTTAGTTACTATTTGCATGCAAACACTCCTTTTCCATATACTTTGTAGTTATACAGCTGTTGATAGCCTCTGAAATCCATTGTTATCTTGACAATGGTCGAATCAAAACAGAACTTACAAGGTGTTCAATCTTAGCTTTTGTCCTTCTCAATCCAGATGAGCCCTCGACTGGCTTCGAACATTTCCATCCACCTATCCCACTTTCTGTCCATCATCACCTTATACATTACAAAGCTAGCACCCTTGATTCTCCGGCCTCCTTTCGCTTGCTCTTGAATATGCTTGATGGATGACTAATGTTAGCTTTAGTGTACTGTAGAATTTCAACAAACACTTCTTTCCTGTATTTCCTCCATTATTGCCATGGCAACCTCACCCTAAATTGACAATGAGGTAGAAGAGGAAGAGCATGTTTATTCGTTCACACCATCAATCTGGAGACCGCAATCTAGATCATATAGAGTACATCTATGCACATATTGTTCCTGTAGTGACCTCTCCCCCTTTATTTGAAAGGATGATGTGGCAAGAGAGGAAGCAAGGTTTGCGCCTTCCATCCTGTGGTAGAAATTTTAATAGGAAAATGATCTTTTGACCCTTTATAAAGACTTTAGGACTAAAATATTTTAGGACTAAAATCCCCTTTGCATCATTTAGGAGGACAATAAATTATTTTATTTTAGTTCTGATAGGGGTTTTTGCTTCTCCAACCCTGCTATTTTCTCTGTTGCTTTTAACACCATTGCCTCTATGGTGACCCTGATCCTATACCCCCAAATCCTCCTCCATGATTCTCTCCTCTACTTGACGGACGAGTGACTTCATAATATGATCATGCCTGCGATGCCTTTTAGAGTATCACCCCAGCTACTTAAACAAGTGCCTCTCTGTCTCTAGTCATGTCCTCGGCTCCTCCACAAAAGCCTCCATAGTGGCTCCTTTGCTTGCCCTTCCCTTAGGATCTACCAATGTGGCACTTCCTCCCAACATGGTGATAATGCCAATGGTTGTCACAACCCTTCCATTATCAACCAGCCCCTCTAAAGACCACCAACCTATTTTGTCACAAGTTTTGGGATCACGAACTAGTGCCAAATGTATATTAGATTCCAAGGAGTTCTTCCTCTCTGCTGGTGCTCCATCCAATGGGGAAGCTTGTTTGCCCATGTCGATCTCATAAAGAAGGCCATTGTGGGGAGCAAATCAGGCCTGGTTTGGCCAAACTCATCCATAACTATTATAACATGGGATGCTTGATGTTGCAAGTTAACTATTCAATGAAATACTAGCAATGAAATGATTGATGGATTTGTGCATGATGTTCTCTTTGAAGAAGCTTGATCAAAAATTGGTTTTGTTACCCAACTCTTCATCCATGATGAATGTCACTCAAGATTGTACTGGTTATGGCTTGTTTGGACTGCATGAGAGCTGATTTAAGCCTGACCTAGATTTAGATGTCTAGGTGATAAATTCAGTATTTATTATATCACTAAGCTTTGAAAACTTAAGGATTTCTAGAGACTTTTTAAAAAATGAAAATGTTATGGATGTTGTTACTTGGACGACCATGATGGTTTTTCTATTAGAATTGGGGGCATTGATCTTGACATGATAGCCATAATTAATGTGATCATAGCCTATGGATTTTTGAGAGATTTAAAGAGAGGGAGACTAGTCCATAACTAGATTGTGATCCATGGATATGGGTTGGAGATCCCTATTATGTATTCTCAATCACAATATATTCCAAGCTTGGGGAGATGGGGTCTGCTAGGATGCCATTTAATTGTGTAAAAAATGAGAGTTTATCATGGAAAACAATCATCTCATATCCACAATGGGCAACTAATTGAAAGGCTATAATTGCTCAATGGTGGTGATGTGCTCTTTATTGAAAGAGAAGTTTGTTTGGGCATAGAAATACCGCAAGTGCTTTGTCACTAGCAACATTGGCTCATTTTTTTACCACTTTCTCCTTGGACCTTCTTTAACCTGGTGGCATTGCCATAGGTGCTACTACCCTCTAGTTCTCTACTCATGCTCTCCACAATGAAGGATGTTGGCATGCTGACACTATCAGAGAACAATATGAACCGGTTCAAGAGCCCAAAAGCATGACTCAGGGATAACCAAATGTTTGATGAAATGACATTGTAATGGGGCCTTGTTTTATTTACTCTTTTTTTGGTCCTTTATGAAATTTTTTCAATGTGAAGGCATTTTCATCATTTGAGGTGGTACTATAATGGTGTTGGATGGTGGATGGGGCAAAGGATCTCAATAGGATACTTATGTAAAGGATCTGATTGGAAATTTTTTAAAGGATAGGGGGTGTGAGTGCAACATTGGCATAGTTGAAGGGTCAAATGATAATTTTTCCAATTATAAAATGTGCTAGGATTTAAGTGATGCCTAAGAGTTGACTATAATGATGCAAATACCTAATCTATAGATGGTTGTCTCGGTAGGAACATACTAGTAAAATTCTAACATTGTATCAGTACATCTGATATGCTCGACATGTGAGTGTACCGGCTCTAGCACCGACACTGATACGCGCGGTATGGCAGCCTGCCAATCGCTACAGCATACCATGACCTGACCAAATTACCTCCTCTTTTCCATTATTATGCAATTTAAATTAGTTGGCATTTTTTATGGGATCAGTGACGATTTATTAATATCTACATGTAAGAAAGGACAATATGAAGGAAGTCCATGTAAGTCTCATCTGCCTGTATTAGTGAGGTCCTATAAGGACAAGGAATGTCCAAGAGGGAAAGGAAAATTGAGCTTCTTGATTTATGAAGAGGGTGAGAAGAGATGTACTGGGCTGTCTTTTATATGGGTGAAAGATATATGGAGGCAAAAAGAAGAGAAATTGAGAAGAGAGAAATTCCCAAAGGAAATCAAACCGTTCAGTTGCAAGATTGGGAGTTGTATAAAATTCTACATCTAAATTCCAGTCTTCTAGATTCTGGAGTATGACCGACTCGGACTTTCTTCTACTTAAAGTATGATGGAGATTATCTAGCACAGATCCTACTCAAATGAATGTTCTTAAAGGATTGCAATTTTACATTTATAGTGAAGTATAAATTTTGGACTAAGTGATTATTTGATATGCGTTGTGAAAGGACTTCCAAACCAACTATTACTTGCCAAAGGCCATCCAGACATTACGTATATTTTATCATTTGGAAAACATAGAGGAGATGTATTTTAAAGAACTGGAGTCCTAACGAACATTTCCGTTCATCATTAGTACAAGAATAGCAGAAAAACCAACTAATAAGCAAATCGTCATATTTGATTCTGCCTGTCTTCCTCTGTCTTGGAGTCAAATTTGAACTGTCTTGTAAGAAAAGCCAAATGTTCTTATAGACAAAATAGGGATCATGTCAAGTTCCCTTGATTACCTTATACATTGGGTTCAACGTCATTTCCCTGAAAATCCCTTTTCCTTCTCAAGGAATAGGTTATCAGATCACCACGGCTGTCCTTTGAGATGAGAAGGCAGAATGTTGTCTCAAAATGGTCCAAGATCTTGCAGATAGCTGTCCACTGGTGGACAACCCAGATAAGATGCGCCAATATTTGATGCCAGTCCACAGTTGTATTGGCCTCTCTATTGGTGTATGGAAACTAGAAATATGACCTGATCTAGTACTCTTAAATATCTCCAGCAGGCCTCTACAAATGTTTGTGTCAAACAAGCAAATAACCTCCCTCCATTTAGTATATAGTGACCAGGGAGAGGAAATCATTCTTGATGCGACCTTGGTTCCCCAACTACTAAATAGGCTGAGGCTATTCTGATAGCTGGTAACTTAATACCAGCAATAGACAATGGTGAGGTGAAGGAAACATGAGTTGGGTTGCTGATTGTTCTGGTTTAGGGATTTTATAGTGATTATCTGGTGCCTTCATGCAGTAAAATGTTTAACCTTGTTTTTGGGTTAGCTCCAAGTGTATAGATTATCATCTTTCCATGAGAGCCTTTTCATTTCTTGACCATATTTCTTATTTATGGTATGGGTGGGCTTAACATATGGGTTTGACAAACTTAACATATGGGTTTGAACCTCAGAGAAATTCAGACCTAAATATCTTAAAATAAAGGTTTAGGGACACTATTGTAGTGATGTCAAAACTGATTGGAGGATGAGAATAATTAGAAGCTGATGTTGTAAGATGTATGACACTGGTGCTCGGTGGGAAAATGCATGATTCTTTACACCCTGATGCAATATATTATTATCAATGCCAGGCCTCCCTTTGTTGCACTTTCCTAAGACTGTCTGCATGATCTTTTTCTGATCAAAGTGGCAACTTCTGTCTAACAATTTGATACTAGCAAGTTATTGTGAAATGGAATTCTGATAAGCATATCTCCCTGCTTCCATCATATGGTTGTCTAATTTTAATAATCAAATTAGCTGTACATACCAGAGATCGATGGATAACAAGACTAATACTTCACGAGATCGATGGATAACAAGACTAATACTTCGCTTCAGAATGTCTTTTTTTTTTTAATGTGCGTAACTGGCAAGTGAAAAATAGTAAAAAGCCTTAATTTTAGGTAAACAAACATGCAGCTATAATATTAAGGATACCACTGCTTACTGGAGAGTTTGATCCTTCAAGTAAGGTCTTGTTAATCTTTTCAATTTTCTATGCAGGCAAAATATGAAGCGAGAAAGCTTCACGACCTCTTCTTTGATATCATGAAGATCGCATTCCCAGATACAGATTTTCAAGAAGCTAGAAATGCTTTCACCATCCCCTCTCCTGGAGGCCCTGGGACTGCCCTGTCCCCAAAACTGGCTGCCTCATTCGGCCAAAGCAACCGACACAAGAGCATCACAGAGGTGAAACCAGACCTAGGTCCTATCAAGCCTGCATCTTGTGGCTCTATGCCTCTGGGTGAAGATGGGAGGACTCGTGGCCACACCAAGTCCCAGAAGGAATCCAGACCTGCCAGTAGAAGCTGTGGAGAGCATCCAGCACCCGAGGCCTCTGCTCCTCTGGTGCTCCCGGGTGATCTGGTCATCTGCAAGAAGAAGAGGAAGAAGAGGGACAAGCCTTATGTGAAGAGAGCGGGCCTCATCTCTCTGCCTGGCCCAGAGCGAGTAGGTCCCTTGCCTGCGACTAATGTTGGTCAGGCTGGTCCTAAGCCTTCACTCAGTATTAACCGTAGTCTTAGGATTCCAGTCCAGAAGGTTGCACACCCAGCTCAACAGGCGCGTCCTATTCAGAGGGCTTGTCAGTCAGCACAGCAGGCTGTTGGTGGAGCAGTTGGCCTCCCAAGCATGGAGGAAGTCCAATGGGCAAGGCCTGTGAAAAAAAGGAGGACAGATGGTGGTAAAAGGAGGCCAAGCCATTTGTGAGTTACCAGTTGTATATGTATATATGATGTATAGCAACCAAGATGGCATGCCTCCCCCACCATCCTTTTCCGTGTGCTGTTTTTCATCTCTCTTTCTACATGCTTCATTCAATGTGGTGGCTGTAACAAGGCTCTTGTAAATCCAAGAATAAAGGAAAGAAAAGAAACGGTTCTGAGCATTTTAACTTGATGTTTCAGTTTTCGGTGCCTGTGAGTTCTCTTCAATTCTGTGGCATCTTTCAACAGTTCAGGGGTACTTTGTTTCTGTTGACCGTTATATCAGAGCCAGAGCCAGTGAAGGAGGATGTGTGTTTCCTTCGTCATGAATCTTCTTCCCTTACAACCTGAGGAAATGGCAGTCCCAGGCTGCTTTGCAGTAACAACATACCTGTCTCCAGAACAAAATGGGCAAGGGAAGGATCTGACATTTCTTCTGGTTTGATACATGGTCTCAAGATGAATGGATGATCAGCAAACAGCAGGCATGTACCATCTTTTGTCTTGGGAGGAAAATCTATCAACTTTTGTTTCAGAAGACCATGAATTGCTTTAGTTTTGCTGGATTGTTCTCACTTAATCAACTTAAGACAGAAATGACTGGACCAATAGGACAATGTAAATGGATGCTATGGATAAAAACAGGGGCATTGCCAGTCCTTAGTACGGAAAAAGAAAAGATAATAATAAAGGATTGATATTAGATGAATAATATTAGTTAAAAGGAAAATTCTATGATGAGATTTAACTTGATTTTATGTGCAAATCATGGACGCGTAAAGGTAATGGTTGTGGTGTCATCCATTTTAATGGCGGTTGCAGATGAGTCCAATGCAGGGTGGAATTTTTTTTTTTTCAGCCTGAGTAGACATGAGGTTACATTTGGTGCATTCCTAGCAATCTTGAATGGTAATATGGATTATCTGTAAAATAGATTATCACTTGATAAATTATTAGTAATGTTGATTACTGTCTTTAGTATATATAGGTAATGCACCAGTAATATTGATTACTGTGTTTGGCATGACAAATACATTACTAGTCATATAACATCAAATTTTTAAAATATTTTTAAATTAAAATTATTAAAAATTTATATATTATTATATATTTGATTTAAAAAATTATATTTATAAATAATAATATTTAAAAAAATTTATATTTATAAATGATATTCGAAGCGATCAGTGAGGATATTGAAGGCCATCGACCAAAAGAAGTTTTGCGATAAGCCATGGGGCCGCTGGGTGGCAAAGATCCGTGGCCCCAGAAGAGCTGGTAATGTGGATAACTATCTCTTCCTGAATTTGAATGTGGATCCGCGGTACCCGATCTAGTTCCTATTTAAATCACTGATAATTTGGATAGATTACCTGCTCCCCTAAAGGTTTATGGTAATCCATATTATTACTATAGGATAGATTTTCATCTAATGGTTCTCATTTAAATCACTGGTAATCTGCATAGATTACCTGCTACCAAACGCCCCCTAAAGGTTTATAGTGTTTACGGGTGTTTGTACATCCAAAGGACACCTAATTGTAAGCCCAAATAACAAAATATATTGTGTATGAAAAAATCTTTGTACATGGCCTTCAGTACAGCATGACCTGCATTGGACGTGATGATTCATTTGCACATGGGTCTGCATGTTAGCGATGCAAAACCTATGGGCAGGCCTTTCATTATGGGCCCACGCATGGCGAATCACTGCGCCCATAGCCATGCTGCACTGTGTACAAAGACTTTTCCTATTGTGTATTGGATGTGGTTCTTTCAATTACCGGGGGGAGAAGTCTTTGTACACCGCCCCCGGTGCACAAGTCCTACGTGGGCTGCACCGCCTCTCCTGATTGGTCCACGTGGATCCTACGTGGCTGACGTGCCGGACGGTATGGCTCTGCTACGATATTACGTTCGGATCGTGACGGCCATAAAAAGTGCTTCATCTTTTTTTTTTAAAATTAGCGTGCAGACGAAAATGCCCTTTCCCTCAGCCTACTTCTACCGCCATTTTTTCTTGGATTTCATCTGTGCAAGAAAAACTCTTTCTTCCCCCTCGCTCTGGCTTTCGGATGCTAAGGAATCAGTCAAGGTTTGAGCACGATCCTACGCCCTCGCTCTGAGAGTCCGGTCGAAAGAAAATATTTCAGCTTCGAGGCTGGAATACCTGGCTACTGGAGTCTTTGTACAAAAACTTCTGAAGGAAATGTCGTCCGCAGCACGAAGTAAAAAGTCCTTCTTCCCACTTCTTTGTAAAGCTCCTTTATTACACCAACTATTTTTTCTCGTTAGAGGTAGTTAATGCGTGACCAAACCGTTTAATGCGCGGGTAACTTCCTTAGAACAAAACAGTTATGACATTCTGGGAGTCATAACTGTTTAGAGTTTACTGTTTTGTAGCACGAATGTCATACTCTTTTAACTAAGATGTTATACCTCATGAACTGGGGTGTCGTCAGAGTGTTTCGGCCTATATTCCCCATTATTTTCTGTCCATATAGCTGTAGTCTCGTCATAAAAGCTACGACACCCCATATTTACTATTAAGACACGTAGTTACATGCCTACGACACCCGTGCTCCAAACGAATGCTGGAGAAAAGCCTCGCGACATCGCAGGAGAAAATCGGGAGTATTGCGATACCCAAGTTAAAGAAATAAAACACCTCTGTTAAACAAATACGACACCCCTGTTATGCTCGGCCGAAAATCCTTCGCGACACCGCAGTTCAAACATCACGACACCCTAGCGACAACGCTACGACACCCATGCTTATAACCTTATAACACCCAAGGAGGAATTCGGCCAAAAATCATTCATGACACCGCAGTTGAAACGTTATGACACCCTAGCGGCAACGCCACGACACCCATGCTTATAACCTTTGCGATCTTCGTATGTTGCTTTCCGGGGTGTCGTAGCTTGTTCTATGGGGTGTCTTTAACTGCTAAAGGGTGTGTCGTGCTTATAACTGACGCTGGAGAGCAGGCCCGCGACACCCAAGTTATGTTCACCCAAAAAAATATCTACGATGTCGTAGTTGAAACATTAAGACACCCAAGCGTCAACGCTACGACACCCCGTATGGAGAACAATCCCTGCGACACCCCACTTTAACAGTCACCTCATGGGTGTCGTCGCCTTAAAGCTAGGGTGTCGTCAGATGCGAGCTGGGGTGTCGTTAACAGCCTGAGTCGAGGATGTCGTCGGTCCCCCCTAACAGTCCCCGCATTGGAGCCGTCGCCTTAAAGCTAGGGTGTCGTCAGATGAGAACTAGGGTATCGTTAACAGCCTGAGTCGGGGATGTTGTCGGTCCCCCCCTAACAGTCCCCGCATTGGAGCCATCGCCTTAAAGCTAGGGTGTTGTCAGATGAGAACTGGGGTGTCGTTAATAGCCTGAGTCGGGGATGTCGTCGTTCGTGACACCCCAGTTGAAACCTTACGACACCCTAGCACCAATTCTACGACACCCGTGCTTATAACTGACCACGGAGAGAAGGCCCGCGACACCCAAGTTACAAACCTAAGACACCCGTTCACGCTTAGGAGAAAACTTTAGCACATCCCAGAATGAAATCGGTCGAAAAACAGTTACGACATCCAAGCTCCCTTATCCTTCAGTCTGGAAGCAAACACAAAAGTTACTAAAATAATAAAAACAAGAAGAAAAGAAAAGAAAAAAGTACAGGAGCCCTCACTGGGGCTTGTCATTTTCTCCGGGCGCTGCCGAGCTCCCCCCACGCTGCGGGGCTAACTTGGCGATCTGGCGCTGTAGGGACGCTACTTGTCCCTCCAGCTGGCTGTTGGCCCGACGCAGGACCTCGATCTCTCTCGTTGAAACGGCCAGGTATTGCCTGGCCGCCCTGTAGAGTCGCTCGCTGTTTGCGAGCGACGATGCAAAGACCTCCACATCGACGGTTACCGTTGTGCAGCGGCTCCCATGGGGGCCAGTCGATCGCCCCTCGCCTCTAGAAGCCATCTCAATATCCAAAAATTTTGGAAGATCAGCTGAAAAGGTGATTAACGATGACATTCCCCCATCCATATTTAATCTACTCCTGGCGGGTGTTTCGATTGCCCGAGCTATCAGCTCCGGTGCCCCTATCGTGGAAACTCGCCACATGCCACCATCTCAGTGGGCGCTCAAAGGAAACGAAGGGTTACGCCCCCCTCGCTGAGTTTTGGAGGATGGGGAACAGAAGAAACCATTACTGAAGAGAGTGTCGGAAGCCAAATACCCGTTATCGTAGTAAGCTTGACGACGTCCCAAGAGGAAACCTCACGACACCCCAGGAGGAATTCGACCGAAAATCCTTCGCGACACCCCAGTTGAAACCTAACGACACCCTAGCACCAATGCTATGACACCCGTGCTTATAACTATCCACGGAGAGAATCCCCGTGACACCCCAGCGGAATTCGCCGAAAATCCTTCACGACACCCCAGTTGAAACCTCACGACACTCTAGCACCAATGCTACGACACCGTGCTTATAACTGACCACGGAGAGAATCCCCACGACACCCCAGGAGGATTGGATTTCGTTCAAAAATCTTCGCGACACCCCAGTTGAAACCTCACGACACCCTAGCACCAATGCTACGACACCCGTGCTTATAACTGACACGGAAGAATCCCCACGACACCCCAGAAGGATTGGATTTCGGCCGAAAATCCTTCGCGATACCCCAGTTGAAACCTCACGACACCCTAGCACCAATGCTACGACACCCGTGCTTATAGCTTTAAGGCGACGACACACCCCACCTTAACAGTCAACGCACGGGTGTCGTCGCCTTAAAGCTAGGGTGTCGTCAGATGAGAACTGGGGTGTCGGTAACAGCCTGAGTAGGATGGTGTCGTTAGGCCCTTCCTCAATGTGTTATGAATTGGTGTCGTAATTTTACAGCTTCGGTGTCATTTTTTGTAAACTGGGGTGTCGTGACTTCTAAATTCAGATCATAGGTGTCGTATTGTTTTAACCTTCGTGTCATATCCTAATCCTTTGTCAGGATATATTGACAACTAAATCTATGGATATCATTGTTCATGACTGTGTGCCTATATTTCCACAGATGATGCTGAAATTATAGATCGGAAAGAAATCGATAACACTCCCGGCCGTGCACCTTCACCCGTCGCTCCAAATGCAGTGGATGATGCTGTAGTTCCTCAAACTGGAATGGAATTCAATTCAGCAGATGATGTATATACTTTCTACAATGGATACGCGAAACGAGTTGGTTTTGGAATCACAACAGTGTGTAGCAGGGCCAACAACAAAAAAACAACTTTGCTTCAAGCACCTGGCGTGTTGGAGGCAAGGAAAATCTAGAAAAACAGAGAAGAGTATGAATCATAGGGATACTGGGAAAGTTGATTGTATGGCATCCATAAAAGCAAGACTAAATGCTACAAGTGGTAAGTGGATATTGGTTGAGGTTTCTCTAGAACATAACCATGGGATGTCCATAACATCAACTGGTTATCTACGGTCACATAGGAGGATCAGCATACCAGAGAAGGCAGAGATCAGCAATGTACATGCCGTAAATGTTCCGACAACTCAGATATACTCTGCCATAGCAAGGAGAAAAGGGGGCAGAAGACAATTGGATTTCACCGAGAAGGATGCTCGTAACTTCATTTGTCGCGAACGTCAGTCTAAGCTGAAAGAAGGAGATGCTCAGTCGATGGTAATTCATTTCACCGAAATGCAACTCAGAAATCCCAATTTCTTCTATACCTTAGACCTCAATGATAATGGTCATATGAGGTCTGTCTTCTGGATTCATCCAAGGTCAAGATTGGCATGCACATACTTCGGTGATGTTCTAAGCTTTGACTCAACCTACTTGACAAACAGATATCAAATGCCTTTTTGTCCATTCGTCGGGGTCAACCATCATGGACAGTCCACCTTGCTTGGTTGCGCATTGTTGTCTGATGAGAGTACTGAGACATATAAATGGGTTTTTCAGGCATGGCTGGATGCAAATGGTGGTCAAGCACCTATTGCCATAATAACTGACCAAGATAAGGCAATCGAGGCTGCTGTCAAAGAAGTTTTTCCTAACACACGATATCGATTTTGTCTTTGGCATATATTGAAGAAGATACCTGAAAAGATTGGCCACATTTGCACAGCAAATCCCAAGTTTATGGTTGATTTCGATGAGGCGATATATGATTCATTGACCATACAGTCATTCGAGGAAAGGTGGGCACATGTTATGGAGAAATATAAAGAATGCAAGTCTATAGATTGGTTCAATGTCCTTTACGAATGTCGGGATAAATGGGTCCCAGTTTACCTAAAGGATACATTCTTCGCAGGTTTGTATGTCATTGTCTTTGGTTCATGTTCGCGTTCAACGCTTTTTTTTGTTGACAAAATTATGAACAGGGATGTCATCTTCACAAAGGAGCGAGGGCATAAATCACTTCTTCGATGGGTTTATAAATTCGAAGACTACACTAACGGAGTTCATAGGTAAGTACGAAGATGCCTTGGAAAAAAGGTACGAGGCCGAAAATGAGGAAGATAATAGGACGTTGCAAACGATTGCTTTCCTAAAGACATCATCACCTTTTGAGAGACAAGCTGCAGGAAGGTATACAAGGCGCATTTTCAAAAAATTTCAGAATGAGATCCTTGAAATGGCTTCATCAAATACTAAATTGATCAAGGAAGCTGGCAACTGTTGTGTATATTCTGTAAAGTCGTATGAAAGGATTGAAGTCGATGGAATCGACAAGGAGATGATCAAAGATTATATCGTGTCATACGATAGAAATATTGAGGATGTCCAATGCCAGTGCCGATCCTTTCAGTTCAAGGGGTACCTGTGTAGGCATGCCTTGTTGGTTCTTCATCAAAGTGACGTATTTCGTTTACCAGATAAATACTTCTTGAAGAGATGGTGCAAGAACATGAAATACCAATTCGACGAATTCGACTGCAATACTGAAGGTTATGATAAAAGCACCGAAAATCACAGTATGCAGTAACAATTTTTTAATTGAAATGTCTTAATATATGTTTTCATTAATATTATGTTATGATTGTAGATATATTTTCTGAGTCATCGGATGATGAAGCTCGTAGAGATAGCCTCCATGTCTGAAGATGCATTTAATGTAGTGATGGATGGTCTAACACCTATATTCAAAATTAATGCCAACTGCGCCCAGAGCTGTTCGCTAAGCCAGGTACAGAGCTTGTAATTCAAGATCCTCAAGAACAAATTAGGACGAAAGGTCGCCCAAGAGAGAACAGATTAAAGAGTGGAGTCGAGAAGAAGTCAAAAAGATCAAGGAAAAATCTGGTCAAGGCAACCGTTGAGGCAAAATCTCTTAAGAGCTGCTTCAAGCAACAGGCAGACTTGTATGCAGTCAATTAATACGGAGAGGACAATGAAAGAATTGTACCGCCTTCAAAACTTTGATGGACGAATTTGATGCTTATGTATTGAGTCAACTTACACAGGAGCATATATAAAACACGGGTGTCGTAACTTTCTAACTAGGGTGTCTTGGTCGCAAATGAAGTGCTTTCCAACTAGGGTATCTTTTTCAGTCAAATGAAGTGCTTTTAGCGCGACGACACCCTAGCTCTAGGCTAACGACTCCCTAGCTCTACGGCGACACCCGAAAGGTTCGTACGACGCCGAACCTTTTAGCGTGACGACACCCCAGCCTGGCTAACGACTCCTAGCTCTAGCGCGCGACACCCGAAAGGCGAAATCTACGACATCCCAGTACTCACGAAAGGACACCGAAACGACACCGAAGCTTTTAGCGCGATGACACCCCAGCTCTGGGCTAACCACTCCCTAGCTCTACCGCGGTGACACCCGAAAGGAAAACCTACGACATCCCAGTACTCGAAAGGACACCGAAGCTTTTAGACGACACCGAAGCTTTTAGTGCGATGACACCCCAGCTCTGGCTAACGACTCCCTAGCTCTACCGCGGCGACACCCGAAAGGCAAAATCCTATGACATCCCAGTACTCACGACACCGAAGCTTCTAGCACGACGATACCGAAGCTTTTAGCGCGATGAAACCCCAGCTCTGGCTAACGACTCCCTAGCTCTACCGTGGCGACACCCGAAAGGCAAAATCCTATGACATCCCAGTACTCACGAAAGGACACTGAAGCTTTTAGCGCCGAAGCTTTTAGCGCGACGACACCCCAGCTCTGGCTAACGACTCCCTAGCTCTACTGCGGCGACACCCGAAAGGCGAAACCTACGACATCCCAGTACTCACGAAAGGACACCGAAGCTTTTGACGACACCGAAGCTTTTAGCGCGACGACACCCCAGCTCTGGCTAACGACTCCCTAGCTCTGCGCGGCGACACCCAAAAGGCGAAACCTACGACATCCCAGTATTCATGAAAGGACACCGAAGTTTTTAGCGCGACACCGAAGCTTTTAGCGCGACAACACCCCAGCTCTGGCTAACGACTCCCTAGCTCTACCGCGGCGACACCCGAAAGGCGAAACCTACGACATCCCAGTACTCACGAAAGGACACCGAAGCTTTTAGCGCGATGACACCCCAGCTCTGGGCTAACGACTCCCTAGCTCTACCGCGGCGACACCCGAAAGGTAAAACCTATGACATCCCAGTACTCGCGAAAGGACACCGAAGCTTTTAGCGCGACGACACCCCAGCTCTGGCTAACGACTCCCTAGCTCTACCGCGGCAACACCCGAAAGGCAAAACCTACGACATCCCAGTACTCACGAAAGGACACCGAAGCTTTTAGCGCGATGACACCCCAGCCTGGCTAACGACTCCCTAGCTCTACCGCGACGACACCCAAAAGGCGAAATCCTACGACATCCCAGTGAATTTACGACATTCTAGTGTTCAATTTACGACATCATATATGAAAACTTAAGAAATTGTGAAGTAGAAAAGGCAAAATATGAATAAATCGAGGACACCCCTGTTCGCAATATAAAATTTTTGCATTTGCATTAAATCTAATCAGTGTTAATATGAATAAATTACATTCAATTTTCATTCAAAGAAGAATTAAAAAATTAAGAACATTTTTCGACAATGTCGCTAATCTTTTTGTTCAGGCCCTCTCTCAATATCGTCGCAGCTAAGTGTCGCCGGTAATCTCTGACTTCCTCATCCATGAAATCCATCTTCATATCAGGATTGTCCCGTCGAGCAAGACATTCCATGTATCTCAGACAGTATAGGCCGCAATCCAGCGATCCGGTCGGTTGGCTTGGGCATATCCAAAATCTTCTTCCATCGGTCAAGTCATGCGCATCTTCCTTAATTATCAAATATCGAGGCCCCTGATGTTCCAGTGAGTTCATGAGCAGGTGATGAGGAAGTCAGACACAGAGCGGATACGAAAACTGATGCAAATATGCACTTATGGTATCGGTTCGGATGCTCTGTCCAGTTGCGCATCAGAAACTCCTGGCCGCATCAATTATCTGCCAATGCAATGTAAACCGATTAATATAATTCTAAAATCAACAACTAGAACAGGTTTCTTGATATACTTACATCATCTATTATCATTTCATTGTTAATGAGATCTTGAAGATTTTTTCTTGTTACAACGCCAGAAAACATATTGGTGTAGACGATCTCGTCGGTTAGTCGTTCGCTCAAAAAATTTTGAATAATAATTTGGTCATCTTCGACCGTTGTGTTGGGCTTTGACGTGCCCACTGTCTTCGCCGACTTTTTAGGACGGGTTGTCTCATAACATTCTCCGACGACCGTGGATGCCTTACGCTTCCTCGGCTCTTTTTTAACCCTCCTAACAAGCGAAGGCACTCCAATGATTTCTATGTCCATATTATCACCCTTTGGCGCAGGGGTGCCAAGTTTATTATCGGATATGGACTCATCTTTATTTTCATTCCCATGCTCTGTTTTATCATCCAATGAATCCCCCTCCAATCTCTTCTCCTCTGCTTTTGCATTCCCCGTCTCAATTGGACACTCGGATGAATGGTCCTCCTCCATCTTCTTCTCCTCACTATTTCCATTACCAGGCTCGCGGAGGACCAACTCCAGGGAATGCACCTTCTCTGTTTTCCCGTCTCCCTTGTCCTCCTCATTTATTGCATTACTTTCCTTTCTGAGCAGTGAACTGAGGAGGCTCTCAGCAATGGACAGCCTGTGCCTGACATCGTCGAGTTGATCCTTAACGCACTCCAATTCAGTCCTCAACTCGGCACATCCTGCGCAGCTATCTGTTGGTTGAGGGGATGCTACTTCTGCTGAGTGAGAAGCCAGCGCTCTTCTGACAATGGTACAGTAGCTCCCTCCATCTGCAACGCAAGATGATAACAAATTAATATTAAGTGAACATATTGACGCATTAAGTTGAAAAATATGGTCAGAGCAATGGAGCAATGTACTAGCTTACCAAGTCGTGAGGCTGCAAGTCGGCAACCCGAACCGACTGGATCTTCATTTGGTGGTCATACCACTTCAACAGCCGGGGCAGTTTATCAGGGTATGCTGGTCTCGCATTGATGTATGCTCGAGGAACCACGCCTGAACATGATATTTTTTGGATATTAAATAATGTAATATTACAAAAAATTATACTAAGAACACTATTTTTGCATCTCAATAATCCTTACCACCAGTGCTGCCGAGCATCCGAACAGGGTAGGCTGCCTCCTAACTTTTTTTGCATTCTTTGAGTGGACCGGCTCCTCGGAACGCAAGCAAGCAGCTATTTCTGGGAGAGCCAGAACAATCAACTCCTTCAATGCCGAAGCCCAGTCGATGCTATCCAGTTGACTTAAGTCATCCAAGTGCTGGATGAGATACCGTGGACATCTCTGATTAGACTTTGGAGCCAAAAACATGGCCAACATGTATGCGATCCAAAGTCGGACGGTGTCCTCGACATCCTCCTGTGTCTTAGATGATCGGAGTTGAAATATTAACTTCTCCAAACCTTCTTGGCGAAGATCTAAACCTGGCCAAACCGTCTGAACAACCTTCCGTTGAACAATTGGCTGGACGTGTCGATCTTCTTCCCATGAGCTGGAAGACCCAGAATGAGTGCGACTTCGTCGGCACTGAATAGAACTGGCTTTCCACAGAAAATGAACTCGTCGCCTCCATTGTGACATCCTATGATGTCTGCTAGCAGTCGCCCGTCGACTGTGAACGTCTGCATGTCGACGAAGGCACCAAATGGGGTCCTTCGAATAAGTTTTGTATGCCGTCTAGTGAACCCCATCTTCCAAACCTTCTGAACGTATACGGCCGGCCTGCAACTATTCTTAAACAGCTGGGAAGCCTTCACTGGGGGGACTGGAACAATTTTCATGTCAACTGAAACAGGGGGTAAGACATAAGACATACTTGTCATGAAATTTTAAGAGAGGATGTCATAATATTTTAACATAGTGATAAACATACCTGAAGGAGCCGCATCTTCATTCGAACGAAGAACCATGTCCTTGCATTGTTCCGCCATTTTCTCGTCTGGTTCTTCCTTGTTCGCGGTCTTCGTCCACAAACGAAAGCACTCATCTCCATGAATGAAGTAGATGGAAGAAAGAACTATGGAAGAAATTTAGGAGACCAGTGGCTTCTCGAGCAAGAAACGAAGGATGGCTTCTCGAGCAAAAGGATGGCTTCTCGAGCAACAGATGAAGGACCTCTAGGGTTTATGCCGACCTCAGAGAAATACGAAAGGACACTAGGATCGCCACGATCACATCACACTGATACGCAAACCCATAGGAACTGGCCACGTTTTGCAACTTTTCTCAAAAAGATGGCATAGCTGAGTTACTAGGGTGTCATCGAATTACAACTAGGGTGACGTCAAAATTCCCGCCTTGTTCAAATATATCATGTGGTGTCATAAGTTTATAACAAGGGTGTCGTAAAGTTTTAACTGGGGTGTCGAGAATGGGTGTCGCGGGGATTCTCTCCGTGGTCAGTTATATAAGCATGGGTGTCGTAAGCACGAGTGTCGTAGCATTGGTACTAGGGTCGTGAGGTTTCAACTAGGGTGTCGCGAAGGATTTTCGGCCGAATTTCTCCTGGGGTGTTGCTGGGATTCTCTCCGTGGTTAGTTTTAAGCACGGGTGTTGTCTCCTTAAAGCTAGGGTGTCGTGAGATTTCAACTAGGGTGTCGCGAAGGATTTTCGGCCGAATTCCATCAGGGGTGTCGCAGCATTGGTACTAGGGTATCGCAGTATTTGGCTTCCCCACACTCTCTTCAGTAATGATTTCTGTTCATGAGGGGGGCAAATTCCTCCTGGGATGTCGTGGGGATTCTCTCCGTGGCCAGTTTTAAGCACGGGTGTCATAGCATTGGTGCTAGGGTGTCGTGAGGTTTCAATTGGGGTGTCGCAGCATTGGTACTAGGGCGTTGCAGTATTTGGTTTCCCCACACTCTCTTCACTAATGGTTTCTATTCACGAGGGGGACAAATTCCTCCTGGGGTATCGCGGGGATTCTCTCCGTGGTCAGTTTTAAGCATGGGTGTTGCAGCATTGGTACTAGGGTGTCGCGCATTTTCAAAAAATTTCAGTGGAACTCATAAGTTCCAGCCGAAGTGCAGTATATTGCTCAGACTCGCCGAAGCATGATGAGTGCCCCGTTAGCATTGGTTGAGACCAAAAGATAAGGGAGCTCGGCTTAGTTCAAAACCCATGACACCCTAGTTCAAAAGCCATGACACCCTAGTTCAAAACCTACGATACCCATTCAGAAAACGTTAAGACAAAGCATTAGTTCAAATTCCACGACACCATAGTTGAAAACCCACGACACCCTAGTTCAAAACCTACGACACCCATTCAGAAAACGTTAAGACAAAGCATTAGTTCAAAACCCACGACACCCTAGTTGAAAACCGATGACACCCTAGTTCAAAACCGACGATACCTTAGTTCAAAACCTACGACACCCATTCAGAAAACGTTAAGACAAAGCATTAGTTGAAAACCCATGACACCCTAGTTGAAAACCCACGACACCCTAGTTCAAAACCTACGACACCCATTCAGAAAACGTTAAGACAAAGCATTTGTTCAAATCCCACGATACCCTAGTTGAAAACCCACGACACCCTAGTTCAAAACCTACGACACCCTAGTTCAAAACCTACGACACCCATTCAGAAAACGTTAAGACAAAGCATTAGTTCAAAACCCACGACACCCTAGTTAAAAACCCACGACACCCTAGTTCAAAACCCACGACACCCTAGTTCAGAACCCACGACACCATAGTTCGACACCCTACTTCTACCCGCCATCTTATCTGATAGGAGTTCCTGAAAGCCATCGTCAAGCTCATAAACCACAACCTCAACCCCAGACTCCCGCTCCGCGGCACCATTATCCACAGGAAGAATGTTTTACAATAAGAAAGAGTTTTTTATCGTCAAACTCATAAACCATAACAACCTCATAACGAAAGAATGTTTCGTGCTGCGGACGACATTTCCTCCAGAAGTTTTTGTACAAAGACTCCAGTAGCCAGGTATTCCAGCCTCGAAGCTGAAATATTTTCTTTTGACCGGACTCTCAGAGCGAGGGCGTAGGATCATGCTCAAACCTTTGACTGATTCCTTAGCATCCGAAAGCCAGAGCGAGGGGGAAGAAAGAGTTTTTCTTGCACAGATGAAATCCAAGAAAAAATGGCGGTAGAAGTAGGCCGAAGGGAAAGGGCATTTTCGTCTGTACGCTAATTTTAAAAAAAAGGTGAAGCGCTTTTCATGGCCATCACGATCCGAACGTAACATCGTAGCAGAGCCATACCGTCCGGCATGTCAGCCACGTAGGATCCACATGGACCAATCAAGAGAGGCGGTGCAGCCCATGTAGGACTTGCTGCACCGGAGGCGATGTACAAAGACTTTTCCTTTATCGGGTGTCTCTGGGTCTCTATCGTCAGGCCCAGGCCCCTTCAGCGCCTTCTACCTTCAAACGGTAGACATGACTTCGAGTCCGATGCTTACAATGTCTTTCTAGAATAGGAGGAGCCATTAGCCCTTTCTTTTTAGTTCTGTCGTTAAGATTTGAAGTACTGAAGTCAGCAATATGCTAGTCGTCCGGTGGCACGATATATGCTGTCATTTTTATTTAAAATTGTAAAACTATGAAATCAAAAATATATAGAATCAGATAAAATTTTCTTTCTCTGTTCGAGGCCTCAATGCTGGTCCAGCAATTCGAACATTTCAGGTGATGTTTGTGATGAAATCACTCTTCTATTCCTTTTAAACAATTATCTAAACAGTTTAGGATGTTCTTACCATTGCCTACAACTAAACTTACAAAAAGCCAAAAAAAAAAACATTGTAGGATCTGTTACTCCTACCACTGGAACTTACAACAGAATAACAATGTTCTCAATAAATGGTTCGCTTGTAGTCACCAATCATTCTCACGTTTAGTGAACTAAATAATCTGGCGCAAGCCTTACAAATGGTAGAGTGGACATTTATTAGAAACAAGAGCTTAATGCCAAACACTCGGACAATTCCTCATTAAACAATAACCTTTTCTAGGAAGTAACAAATTATTTAATTAGTTGATTACTAGAATATTGAGATAGTTGTTGTGAGTCCTGCAGGAAGGAAGCATTATATTTGGCACCGTCCACGGGAATCGTTGTCTGCAAGCAAGGCATTATATAATTCATGGATATCAACTTACCAATTGTTTCCACAGAAGATGCGTACAAAAAGAAAAAGGAACAAAAAGAGAAGGATTTTAGTAAGAGGTGTAAAGGGATGCTCCTGTTTAAGCTTGCTGGGATCTTTTTGATTTAAAGATGGAGGCCATTAGCCTCCTATGCATACAACTGAATTCCTCGGTTGCTTTGCCAATCACACTGAAGGCAGTCAGTCATGTGCCAATATAATTTTTTGGTATAGATAAAGCTTAGCATCACAGGTGGAACTACTACTTGCATCCACCCTGTTTCCTTTCCACATGGCCACCTAATTGACGCATATAATAACGGAGCCGGTCCTGATGTGTGAAACCCAATGCCATGCCATTTTAGAACACAATCCAAGGAAAGACATCACGTTAAAATATCATCAGCAATGGAGACAGACAACTCTTAATCAAACCTGAGGTCTTATGAGATAATATTCAGTTGACATTAGGTTGGATAAAGATTTTGTTTGATCAAAATGGGCAAATGACACAGCATATAATCTAATATTGCAATTTTCTTTTGACATTCTGCTATAAACCTCATCACATGGATTTCTTTTCTTTTTAATCTCGGAGGATGAGGTGGAAGGATTTATGTGGTCCACCTTTACAGAAACATGGTGCCTTATTCTTTTTTTGTTTCCTGAGCTTGAACTATAGATTCCTTTGGCCTTTAGCCTCTAACCTCAACTCAACTCAACTCATCTCAACTCATCTAAGCCTTTTCCCAACTACATAAGGTTAGCTACATAAATCTGCTTTCTTCACTCTGTTGTATTCAGGACTAAGTCGACATTCAAATTACAAATAGTTATATCATTTTTAATTATTTCTGTCCATATTAATTTACGTCTACATCTATCTCTATTCTTATCATGGATTGTTAAAAGATTACTCTTTCTAATTGGAGCATTTAAAGGTCTTCGTTGTATATGTCGAAACTACTATAATCAATTTTCTCTTATTTTATTTCCAATTGGGACTACTTCTATTATTTCTTTTATATATTTATTTCTAATTCTATCTTTTAAAGTTTTACCACATATCCATCTTAACATACACATTTATATTTTAGAAGATCTGATGAAGCTTTACGTTGGATATCAGCTACCTAATGCAATCCTCCTCCTTTGTCCATGCTTGGGACCAGCCTTGGGGGAGTTGCCTTTAGCCTCTAACCTAATTCTCTAAATTCAATTGGCATGGTTAACTAAATTTTGCCAATGGAAACTGATGTTTGTGAAGAATGCACTAGGAAAATCTAGAGCTTTGGACCTTATTAGGAGCAGTGGCAACTCAGCGTGCCAAGCCCACCGCATTTGGCTATTTTCCACTTTCCATGCTATAATCCAGCGTGCTTGGCTATTTTCCACTTTCCATTTTTCTCTTAGAAGTGCTCCGGGCATTACATTTACATGTGCAATGAGTAATGTTGAGGATTCTAATTGCAATATAATTTCTGTGCTTATGATCTTATAAATAGGAAGTGCCAAGACAATACTTGTGTCGATAGATTACTTGCCACATCATCCTACTGTGCTACTTAACAAAAGTAAGCCCAGCTTCCTTTTGTTGATAATTTTGTGTTGAATTCATGCTCTTCATGGTTCCTTAGGGACTTCTTGCCAAAGGCATTCAGATATTCAAATAATAAGAACTAAATCAGAATCAGACAAGTGATAGGAATGTCACTCCATACATTTGAGTCTATTGAAGCTAAGATATGAATAGTTGTTCTTCAGGAGATTGTGGACCAAATGGAACCACCCTTGTCAGTATGTTTCCAATCTGGTAGCATGACAAATTTGTTTCTTTCACCAATCTTTTGTCTCTTATTAGCTTCCAAATCCAAAAGCATGGAAAAGAAAAAGCCATGGCAGTGCAGTGGAGCTGGTCACTCTTTTGCCCTAAGTTACCCCCAAGGGGCGGGAATTTCTATCTACACCCAAAAAATTACACACACACTTACAAAAAAAAAAAAAAACCCAATTTGCTTCAAGGCGTAATGACTATCCTACCCCCCTGAATTTCTCTTCATACCCCACCCGACCAAAACCCCTCCCCCCACCCCCCCCTCCCGCCCTCCCTCCCTCACTCACTCAACATTGCAACTGATCATTACCAGGCTCTAAACCCCTTTGTTTGAAGAGTTTTTCACTTATTTCAACAATGAAGAAGCAACTAGCGATTTGGGAAAGCTCTATGGATCAAAAGGTTCATTTTTTAATATCTTTCATTTTTTTTTTCGGATCGTGTTCCGTTCGGCCTATCAGGGCCAAATAAAACACCACTGTTCGACCTTGGTAGGCTGAACGGAGCCCTTTGTTCGACCCCAGTGGGCCAAACAAAATCCTTCTATTCAGCCCACTGTGGCCGAATAGAAGGGCTCCGTTTGGCCCTGTGTGGTCGAACAGAAGGAGGGCTTGGGCTGTTTGCCTCTGCATCGGTGGTAGAATAATTATTGGGAATTAAAGAAAGAAATGGGAAGCTAGGGGGGAAATTAATCAATCAATTAATTCAAAAATAAATCCTTGCAAGTATAGTTTGGTGATTTGGTTGCCAGCCAACACAGATTGAGAAATGAAGTAATTTAGATTATGTTCTTAGGCTTTGGTTGACAAGGAATGGATAGTTGAAGTCAGGGTAGCTATTGAAGAAAATTTTCATCGATCGACAGGATGGCCCTAATGACCATCATGCTTAGTGTCAGCTACCATAAGATGATACATATAACGACGACAAGCCTTGCAGGTTTGCATCACATTGTGCCAGTGGAGGGAGAGGATTGGATGCCTTTGGGAGGACCTGGCTAATGAAAACATCGTATGTGGCAGAGAAATTCTTGTAAATCATTATTTGGATCGAGAGGATGATCCTATCTATCAAAGTCTTGTATTTGGATAGTTTTGATAGAAGTTGTCATCTTTTCACTACATGATCATGTAATTACTTCTCCTTTGGTACTTGCTACATGGATGATGGATTCCTATTTTCTTGGAGATTAACTTTGCCTTTTATAGATGGCTAGTGCAGAAGAAAGACATAGGGTCACTGACCCAGAGAGTTTTGTTTGCTTGCATGCAATCTGAATATTCTGCCATCATCCTTTTGTTATCAAAGGATTCAGCATGTCATTTTTGTTAGTTCTCTCAGGCAAAGATACCTGCATGGCACTTTATTTAACCAACATTGAATTGGGCTAATGTAATGTGAATGGCAGTGGTTCCCCTAACTACTCTTTCTTTGACTTTTTAAGTGTGCATTTGTTGGGTTGGAAGGAGATAGGATTCTTTTTAGTCGTTTGAAACAAATTCTGTGCCACCAGATGCTAGTTCCATTGGAGGAGATTTATCTAGCAAAATACTTATTTTGATTTGAATTTTGTCGGACTAAGAGAACAAATAGATGACAAATTAATAGACAATTGTAAAAGTTTTCACATTATCAAACGACAAAGAGCAAATCGAATAAGAAATCCTACAATGAAAAGGAAGTTTCCATATAGGACCATTGACATAGTCCTCGTTCCATCCCTATTCTCAGTAATCGGTGGAACTTGCTGCACTAACTGCATCCTCACTGGAGGGTTGCTTGGCATGTCATCAGGCATTTCCCAAACTCAGGTGTATGGCATCGTTCAAGAAAAGCGGCTTGGGCTTCATGCCATGTATTGTACCTTTTGTGTTCATTGTTTGGAAAGCCATTGACCAATGCCTTGCAATCATCCCACTCCCTAACGATTCCTCTTTTGCGTCCAGCGAATACAACATAGAATGGCATTATGAGGACAAGACAATAAACAAAAGTAATCCTATTTTTCGCTAGGACCTTCATCCCTTGTGGATAATCGTGCAGAGAATAGAATGATCAAAAATTATCATATCTAGCATGTAATCACCGAAATAGTAAGAACATAACGAGTTATCGAAACAATTGTGTTCAACAAATGAATTAGCTGCTCCTAGAGTAAGTACAAAATCATTGACAATTTAAGTGGGGAAAAAAACTAGAATAATTTACTTGAACTGTAGTCTCTGCTTTGCTCCCTGATCAGCTGTTAATCAAGTTCAACCTTTTAGACATAAATGAGTATTGTATTCCAAATATCAGTATAAGACTCTTACAAACATAGAGAGTTAATCTTCCCACATAAGGAAGGAAGCTATTTTTCACCAAGCTAGGTTTCTTAAAATAACTAATTGCAGGTCACAACTAGATACGAATCCAAGTCCAAATGAAATCCTATCTTTCATGCTCCAAAAGAATACTTGTTCCATCTGCATCTCTTTCTTAACCTTTTCAAGAATTTGATTACTGCATACGTTCTTACCGTGAGTTGAGCAAAGCCACGGATGATTTCAAGGAAGAGATAGGCAAGGGCACGGAGGAAGCCACAGACGAAATAGCCACCGCCGTTGCTCACCGCTGGGGAGGACATAAAGCCAGATTGCCGCTCGCTGCCGGGGAGACACGGAGCCGGATCACCACTGCTGTCGCTGGAGAGGAAAGGAGTCAGGCGAGAGAAATATTTGGGTGGGGTAGGAGAGATGGTAGAGAAGGGGCGAAGGAGAGGGAGTGGGTTGCTCATTGCCGTTGCCGTCGGGGACGATACGAAGCCGAACCATCGCTGCTGCCGCCGAAAAGGAAGGGGAAGAAGGGGAAGGAGATCAGCTGGTAGGGGTGCAACTCGGGCTCATGAAACTCGGGTTTTCCTCAACCCTAACCCTAACCCTATTTGTAAAAGTCAACCCTAACCCTAACCCTAACCCTAACCCTATTTGTAAAACCTCAACCCTAACCCTATTTTTAAAAATCGGGTTCAGGTTGAGATTCGGGTTGGAATTCAGGTTGATGAAAAAAAAATAAAATACTTTTTTCAAAGTAAATAAACATCGAATTATGGATTCCAAAGATGGAAAAACAAAATCCCTTGCCGAACGCAAAAGCTGAACTCGGGGATTTAACATTATATTAAAAAAAAGTCTTACCTGAAACAAAGAAGAGGAGGAGGTGCCGTAAATAAAGAAGAGGAGGAGACAGGAAGTGAAACGAAATGTACGGATGATCCGTCCTTATGTTTGTCCTTTTCCTCGCCTGCGATCGATGACACCTTCAACGCCTCCAAAAACCTGGTGCCGATAAGCTACCTCCATTCGGTAACCTCGGGTTTGTGTTATCTCGGGTTCAAATTGCGGTCAATCATAACCCGGATCAATTACAAATCGGAATGGGTTAAATTCGGATCTTTCGGGTTCGGATTGGATAAACATGAGTTTAAACACTGCTGTAAATCAGGTTCGATGGGCCAGGTTTGGGTTGAATCCGACCCAAGTTGCACCCCTATCAGCTCGGGAAGGGAGAGGGGATTGAAAAAAAAGAAATAAAGGGATGAGGGTGTGGAGAGTAACATAGATGAGGTGAGGGTACTTTGAGAATTAAAAAAGAGGTGCACAAAAAAGATGGGTGTAGAGAGTAATTTTAAGTTTTTTAAAAAATTAGGAGTGTCGAGAGTAATTTTTTTTGGGTGCAAATAGAAACTCCCCCCTAGGGACGACTAAAGGAGGGAAGCTGTTCCTATCTTCACCCTCCAATTTTCTTTTCCAACACTCCTCTACCGACTGGTTTATTTAGAAAGAAAAAAAAGGCGCCAGTTATGGAATACCATAGCAAAACTTGGGGTGGAAGTAGGAAGCCAAATAAAAATGGCAAGGTGGGAACCCGGCCAGCGTATCCCGTATATTTCTATGCCCGAGGTTTGTTTGGGCTGAGAACAAGCGAAGGGAGTGGAGGCTCCTCTTGATCGGGCTTTGGAAAGAGGAGGAATTGAACGAGGAAAATTAATAGGTCTCCTCCGTCTGCATCGATCTAAGTGTCTTTTTTCAGGTCCCGCTCAATCACCTCTTCGCCATTTTAATCATCAAGTTTTCTGCTTGTTTTCTTGTCCCCTGTTTTTTAACGAGGAGAACAATCTCGGAAAACAGAGCATCTGCGCAGGTCTAGTTTTCTGATTTTTGGATTATATTTTTCTGCTCTTTTTTAAAGATTGGAATGTTAAAAATCGGATTCTGGGATGGAAAGATTGGATCTTTTTTCGTGCAATGTTAAAATTTTGGATCTTGAGACTCATTTGTGCAGAGGACAAGTTCGGATCTAGACATTACGAAACATTTCTGTATCTATGCATTGAATAATTGACGCTAGAAAATTTCTTAGGCGTGGATGCGTGGAGAAGCTCCTCTCAGTTGAAGTTCTTAAAGTCTAGCTTCCATTGTGGTAATTGGATTCACGGAAGTGCGTCAGATTTTGGGTTTTGGCATCGATAAGTAAACCTTTTCTTGTTTTAGGTGTGCTTGGAGTCATACATGTACAATTTTCTTTGAGTTGTTGGATATTAAAATTTTCATACAGTTTCGTGTCTTGATCCAGGTGCGTATCAAACGATATATTTGGCCTTTCTTATTCTATTGAGCAAGTGGTTTTATAGGAACCTGGTATCTTCTTCATCATGAAATTATAAATTCGGTGTTGTTTTTCTGACTTATTTCTTTTAGAATTTCGAAGCTTTTTCCTTATTCTAGATACTGCAAATCCATTTCTTTCCTTTGAAGATGATGATATTCCAATTTGAAGATGTGCATCCACATTTCTCATGAGGTTCCAATTTGAAGATAAGGAAATATATGGCACTTATTTCTCAAAATCTTTTTTTAAAAAAAAAAAATAACAGTGGAAGTATTTTGTATTTCATAACAATTTGATAATCCCCGATCTTGAGTTCCAAATGGTTCTCCCATTACTCTGAAGTAGAAGGTGAGAGAATCAATATTCTTCTCCAGACATTTCAGACAGTCTGTATGATAGTGAAATATTAATCAAATGCTATATTTTGAAAGTTTTTAGTCTCTGTCTTCATCTAAAATTGTAGTTTTAGTGATTATAATTTTGAAAAGCAAAACATTTATTCTTCTAGTCGAAGATGCCAATTTTTTGAATTGCTCCATTTCAATTTTTCAGAGGGATTTGCAGCCTAGAATGAATTGAAGTTCCAACATTCTGAGAGCGGGATAGCATATGAAGATGGATATATGGAGCTTCAACAGGAAAGCTCCAATCTTGAGACATTGCCTGCCACAACTTCAAGGAATCTTTCATCTTCTTCCTCTTCATTCTTCTCTGCAAGTCAGTCTCCTTACTTCTCCCCACAATCATTGGTGCATGGGTCTGAACCATTCCAAGCTGACATTTAAAATGCCTCCGATAGTAACGGTTTAAATGTTCATCATCTTGGTTTGAGCACTGTGATTAAACCAGAACCTTCATCTAATATCAACTTTGTGACATCTGATGTTTCTCCAGTTCCAAGTTTCTGCACCTCCAGTAATTCTGGAGCACCAGGAAATTTTTATAACAATCCTGATCCAGTTTCTTCTTCAAATGGTAATGGCAGTTCATCTAATTACCACAAGGGAACCAGTAATTCTCACTTGACTCACACAGTGAAGCAGAAGAGATTGGGGAGAAGCCAGAGAAAGTTTCCATATGCTCAGCCTTCAACTTCAGTTTCTTCAGCAAGTATGCTTCGGAATTATGATGTGTACATAGGATTTCATGGGCGGCAATCTTCCTTGCTGAGATTCGCTAATTGGCTTCGTACAGAGTTGGAACTCCAAGGGATTAGTTGCTTTGCATCTGACAGAGCCCGGTGCAGGAATTCTCGCAGCTATCATATGGTTGAAAGAATAATGAATGACTCTACCTATGGAGTGGTGATCCTCACAAAGAAGTCATTTGAGAATCCTTATAGCATAGAGGAGATTAGAAGTTTCTTAGATAGAAAAAACCTGGTTCCCATCTACTTTGACTTGAGGTCTGCTGATTGTCTTGCAAGAGATATAATCGAGAAGAGGGGAGAACCGTGGGAGAAAAATGGAGGTGAGTTGTGGATGCTGTATGGTGGCTTGGAAAAGGAATGGAGAGAAGCTATAGATGGACTATCACGGGTGTTAGACTTGCAATTGGAAGGATATGATGGTAATTGGAGAGAATGCATATTGCAGGCTGTGGTTCTTTTGGCTAAAAGAATGGGAAGGAGAAGTGTGGTGGATAGAGTAAATAGGTGGAGAGAAAGGGTGGAGAAAGAGGAGTTCCCTTTTCCTCGAAATGAAGTTTTTGTTGGCCGGGGAAAGGAACTCTCTGAGTTGGAGCTTATTTTATTTGGAGATGTCAGAGGGGACGAAGAAAGAGAATTTTCTGAACTCATGACCAGGGGTAGGCGAAAAACATTGTTGACTGGAAAGGCTGAGGACAATTGTGAAAACAAAAGTGCAAATGATAAGCGATCAGAAAGCAGCAGCATCAAAGGAAAAGAGCCAGTTCTGTGGAAAGAGTCTGAGAAGGAAAGTGAGATGCAAAGCTTAGGTAGTCCACATAAGAGGGAAAAAAATGGAGGGAAGTATGGTAGGAGAAAAACATCAACAAAGATACTATGCAGGAAGGGTATTG
This sequence comes from Calamus simplicifolius, assembly GCA_900491605.1. Taxonomy (NCBI): domain Eukaryota; kingdom Viridiplantae; phylum Streptophyta; class Magnoliopsida; order Arecales; family Arecaceae; genus Calamus; species Calamus simplicifolius. The sequence goes on along the minus strand of UESW01001389.1, from coordinate 217,612 downwards.
CTTGTGTGTCTGGGGATTCAGGAATCGGTAAAACAGAATTGGTTTTGGAATATGCATACAGATTCTCCCAAAGATACAAGATGGTTTTATGGGTGGGAGGGGAAGCCAGATATATTCAGCAGAACTATCTGTCTCTGTGTACTTTCCTGGAAGTTGATCTGAGCATTGAAAACCATTTTTCTGAAAAAGAAAAGATAAAGTGCTTTGAAGAGCTGGAAGAAGAAGCCATTGCCAGAGTAAGGAGAGAGCTAATGCGAGACATCCCATTCTTAGTTGTCATAGATAACTTGGAGAATGAGAAAGACTGGTGGGATCAAAAAGTCATAATGGATCTTCTGCCACGATTTGGTGGAGAAACCCATTTCTTAATAACTACTCGCCTTCCTCAAGTAATGAACTTGGAGCCGATGAAGCTTTCGTACTTATCTGGTGTCGAGACAATGCATTTGATGAAGGGAAGTATGAAGGATTATCCAATAGTTGAAATGGATGCTCTTAGAGTCATTGAGGAGAAACTTGGCAGGCTTACACTTGGTCTTGGTATTGTTGGAGCTATCCTTTCTGAGCTGGGTATAACTCCAAGTCGGCTGCTTGAGACTATAAATAGAATGCCTTTGAGATATCTGGCATGGACTGATCGAGAAGCTCTTACATTGAAGCGACATCCAGTCCTTGTTCAGCTTCTAGATGTCTGTCTTTCGATATTTGACCAAGCTGATGGACCAAGGAGTTTGGAAAACAGAATGGTTCAAGTAAGTGGTTGGTTTGCTCCTTCAGCGATTCCAATATCTCTCTTGGCTTTGGCTGCACGTAAGGTTCCAGAGAAGCACTATAATTCTCAAGCCCAGAAGAAGTTTTTGCATGCACTAACCTGCAGCTTTGCAACATCTCACATCAAGAAATCTGAAAAAGGAGCAATATCCATGTTAATAAGATTTGGGATTGCAAGAAGTAGCACAAAACCTGATCACATCCATTTTCACGAACTTATCAAGCTATATGCTCGCAAACAGGGGGCCACTCAAGTTGCATACGCTATGTTTCAAGCATGCCTTAGAGGCTCCATCTCTCAATCTTTTGACCATTTATGGGCAGCTTGCTTCTTACTCTTTGGATTTGGGACTGATCCTGTGGTTGTGGAGCCAAGTCCATCTGATTTGCTATCCTTTATAAAACGTGTGGTTCTGCCTCTAGCCATGCGTACATTCATCACCTTCTCTCGGTGCAATGCAGCAATGGAACTTCTACGCCTTGCAACTGATGCACTAGAAATTGTTTCTGAGTCCTTGCTTTCAAGTCTTGAGAAATGGTTTGATAAATCATGCTGTTGCATTGAACCAGTTCAATCAGAAGCTCAGAAGGCAAATCTTTGGCAGGAATTGGCACTCTTGAAAGCAACTGCTCTGGAAACAAGGGCAAACCTAATGCTGAGGGGGGGGCAATGTGATATAGGGGATGACCTCATTCGGAAAGCTATTTTTATCAGGACTTCAATATGTGGAGAGCAACATCCAGACACAATATCTGCTCAAGAAACACTTAGTAAACTTACAAGACTTCTCACGAACATTCAAGTTAGTTGATTTTGTGTAGTTTCTTCCTCATTCACCATATATTCTTTCATGTGGATTCACATTAGAGACACAAATGTCTCAGCTTCGAATAACAAGGAAATTGCCTGAAATAACTTCAGTTTTTCTTCTTCCACTTTGCTGTAATACTTATTTTCTTTTATTTTTTGCCTCTTGCGGAAAGCATAGTTCATGATCTAAAATTTAGTTTGAGCTTGGTAACATTTTAATATCATGCATCGATGTTCTATTGATGCTATCCTGTAATTAATCCATCATGTATGGATGATAATTGCCATTTTTTTAATTGAGCTATCGAGACTTTTGAACCTTAGAGTGGTTGTGACGGCAAAATACTCTAAATTTGCATGATGGTAAAGTCACCTGTCTCTCATCTGCTTAACTTCTAGCTTGTAATATTGTTGGGTAATTTGGGTCTGCCAGAATTTAAGTTCTTTGGACCATGTGATCTCCAGCTCAATGCCCTGATGATCTATTTATCTCTGACCACAGATCCACAGCATGGTTACTCATTTCAGACTGATTCTTTTATCCATTGGTAACAATGTATGGAACATTCTCCTTTTGATATTACAGTTTTAGATATCTAGATAGTTTTTATACTTATACATCTTGGATTAGACTGACAATAGTTTTTATACTTCTGTTTGTCGGGTTAGACTGACAATTGTGTTGGATGCTCTTTCTCTACATCTTCAACTTGAATATCGTCTCATCACTCTGTTGTTGGCTTCAGGAGTCATTTCTGCTATAACTTTAATTCATTTCAACCTACTATTACAAGACCATAAAAGCTATAATGGCAGTGGTTGTGGTTTATTTTTTCAGATAACTTTTTCGTGAGCAGCCAATTCATAGTTTGTGTTGGCTTATTATGTATACTGTAGGCTCTGGCTTCTACTAGATTGCACACAGGGGCCTCTGATAGTTATAATGGTAGAGACTGTTATCCAATTTTGCAAAACTTTAGGCTCTGGCTTCTAATAGATTTCACGCAGGAGTCTCTAATAGCTATTTTTACGAATAACTATATTCATCAGATTCTGTAGTCACCCTGTAGTTTCTGATAACATGTGTCCTCAAGGCTTTAGCTTCTACTAAATTCACAAGCCTTCAAATTGTGTTCTGGCTTTCAAGTGTTCTTTGCTTTTACAGCTTCATATTTTGATGCTACATGAATTATGGCGAATGAAATTAAATATATTTAAATAAGGAAAATATAACATCACAAAAAGGATATAAAAGGTATAGCTTAGTGCTTTTTTGTTAGATCATTGAATCTATGCTAACTTAAAACTAATTCCAAAATGTTAATTGCACCTATGTAGTGCTTACGAAAAAATCCTTTCTCCCGTCGATATGATGCTAGATTTACAAAACTTGATATATTGAAAAATAACATTAATGAGTTACATATTGAATTAACCCTTTGGGAGTTAGAGGGAAAGGAAAAGAAAGAGTTTTTAAAGGAAAGGAAAGGAAAGTAAAGATAGGATCGAAATTTTTCTGTTATTTGAAAGTCTTATGAAATATAGGAAGGAAAGGAGGGTTTTATACCTAATTAAATAAAGAAAGTAAAACAAATCCCTTCGCCCGCCCCCCCCCCCCCCTCCCCCCTCTTCCCCAAACCCTTCTATTTGGGGGTTAAAAAATTATTACTGTTGAGGGCCACTTAAAAAGACCCTCAACAAAGGGTATTCCAACACCCCTCCTTTACTTTCCTCTCATTTTCCCTCCCAACCCCTCTCCCAAACAAGCCCTAAGGAACACAAGAAGCCTATAAAAATTTTTCAAGAAAGCAATTTTGCAAGCTTAAACAATAATGCAAGAATCAAGTTATCAAGAGTTTCAAGTTTTAATAAATATAGAAAGTTAAACTTTACAAGAAAAGGAGATAAATCTTAATTGTAACTATATTGCTCATCCATACTGCTCCCAAGGTTTCTCTGCTGTATAACTTTTCATCTTCAGACATTCTATAATGGTACATTATTACTATCATTGCATTATCATTATTCCTATTATGGAAAAAAGTTCTCTAGGATATTATTGCATCTTAGTATTATTATGAGTACACATAGGGTAGTCTGACTAGGGGGAAGAATGTCATTCAGAAACACTATATTCTTTTACCATATTGTATTTTTTAATGGATTGACCAGTTGGCTAACATATTTATCTATTTGTTTATACAAGTAAAGCAATTATGGTATAAGAATGCCCAAACCTACCAGATATTCAGTGGGTTATTCTCTATGGGGCTGTTTGCATGAAAGTGCGCACAGAAATCATGCAAGTCATTAAAGTAATCAATTTCTGGCTTTTTGGTTGCATGTCAAGTAACTGATTTAACTTGATTACATATTTATCACATTTTTAAAGCTAATTTAGTTTAAAAAAAAAAAACATCGAATCACTTTTCACAAATCAAGGTGTCTTTTTAGGTTATCATTGCTTTGAGCATGGTTAGTCATGAGCAGTAAACAAGTATGGTCATCATTTGTTGTAGTTGATCAGATCAAGTTTGACACTTCCAATTGCTTGATCTTGCTTTGCAGAAAATCTTAGAACCAGAGCTCACCTTTCAAGAACTAACTGGAACTCACCTTTCAAGAACTCAAGTACTTTTAACTCGCAACTATCACTTATGGACACTAATATCACATAATGGTTTGGCATTAATCAAATGCAGCTGATACAAGATTGCCTTTTCTTTTCAAGTGCAGCTCATTGCAAGATTCCTTTTTCTTTTCAACAAGGCCTACTCAAGCACTGCAAACACCTTATTGTGTACCTGGATATGATGTTCTCAGAGGATGCAAACAATACCAATGCAGTTGCAACATCCCAAATACTTGCCCATTTGCAGGCTTTAGGGAATCATATATGGTTTAATGTTAGTTATCATATTTTTGGACATTACTATATTTATGAGTTATGGAGGTTTCTTGTCTACTATTATTTTGCACTTAAGTTTGAAGTTTGAAATTATCTTGCGGGTTTTATTGCTTACAATGTGATAAGGCGCATTTGTAGTTTCAAACATTCCAGCTTTAGATGCTATAGCTGTCGATCTTGTTTGTGGCACATTGCTCTTATCCATTAGGGTTCCACTTAGCCATTTCTCTTTTGTTTACCATGTAGCAACAACACCAAGGCATCCCAAAACCTCTTGCAAATTCTTTGTTATCCAAATGATTAGTGTTCTATGATCTGAAATTGGTTTTTTTTTCCACGACATGAGGCAGAATGGGATAGCCTTCAACAATACTTTATGCAGTTAGTTTCGGAGAAAAGATTTGTGGATACACTTTTATTGTCTTATGATATCCAGTTATTTTCAATCATTATGTTATTATAATCTTTCTCCAGAACAATTGTTGCATCTGGACTGTAAAGTCTCCTAGTACGGTACCAAAGAACAAGGTTTAAATCCCACCATCACCAAGGTTTAGTGTTAGATGCATTTGGAGAAAAGGCCAGCCCCCACTGTGCACATTATGTAGCACATCGCCTACAGGCCTCTTCCTTGAGAGGGAGAAAGGAAAATAAAAAATAAAAAGTCATTCCGGTAGTAGGAAAGCATGCTTGTTAATTGTGTCCTTTGTTTGGATGTATTAGAAGTCAAATATATGTAGGATCTTGCCAATATATTAACATTACTTACTAAGAGATGGCTCTGTAATCCATTGATCTTCTGTGATGCAGGTAATCCCATCATGATGTTGGCTGTCTTCATGAACATTTTTAGTGACCCATGCCAATACCATATATAGAGTTCACATCTTTCATATTAGTCCATCTTGCCTGACGTCTATCAAACATTTTGTCACTCTTGACAGCATGTCTTTGTATATGAAGAGAGAAAGATTAAAGAAGAAAAGAAGAGGAAAAAGAAAAGAAGAAAGGAAAAAGGGAAAGAAAGATAGGAAGGAGGGGAGATGAAAATAAGAGAAAGAAAAGGAAAGGAAGAAAAGAAGGAAGAAAGGAAAGAAGTAAGAAAAAGAAAGAAAAAGAAAGAGAAGAAGAAGAAGAAGAAGAAGAAAAAGGAAGGGAGAAAAGAAGAGAGAAAGAAAGGAAAAAAAAAAGAAAGAAAAGTAGAAAAAAAGATAAAGGAAAAGAAGAAAAGAAAGGAAGCAAAGAAAGAAAAAGAGAGAGGTAGAGTATACGTTTAATCAAGTTGGCCATCGACGTAGGATGGGCTGTCCAAAAATTTGGACATATCTATGCTATAAGATTTAAAAATCTTGACTCTAAGGCCATCAGTATATGCTAAACTATAATATGAAATGACAATTAATGAATTCAACCAAAGTACTTTTTATAAATTTTTTAAAAATCTGTTTTCAATTCCATCTATCCAAAGTTCCACTCAAATGCCTTTTGTCTCTTGTACCACCTTATGCTCTTGGACTTTCTTTTATTTACAGCACCATCGACATACAATTAAAAGCATGGTAAAATAAGTGGACAATCAATACATATTGTGGATGCTTTATTCTATCCGCTATTGAATATTTTCTTCTTTTAAATTTTAATTGATCCTTTTTATTATCTTATAATATGTATTGATGATATATAGCTAGCATCAGGAACATGGAGATGCTACCATTTTTATCACTAACATAGAGAATCAGAGCTTTAGCTACCAACTTTTGGTGATAACGAAGCTTTGGAGGAAAATGAAGCACTTCTTATAAATACTTGATTACTTAGGTATGAGAATATATGACTAAATAAATGAAAGAATGATATAATAATCCAATCTATGAGTTTAGCTGAAAATCAACTCCAACACTATTGTACTTTTAAATGAGTTGAGAGAGGTTACGTTTAAATAAACTACTCAAATAGCTTATACAACAACAACAAAGTCTTATTTCAAACTCGTTGAGATCGGCTACTTAAATTCTTTTTCTCCATTCAATTCTATTCTGAATTTTTATTTTTTTAAGATACAAAAATTTTAAGTCTTTTTATAGTCACACCATATAAATTATGAACTTAAATAGCCTATAACTATATAAATAAAATAATGTCCATAATATTATCATATTCATTTATATGCTGATCAAGTAATACTATGTACTGGTTCGACCGTGTGATTTATGCTGATTGGAGTAGTAGTTTGATTTTAAATAATCAGACATGGTGGTTGTGATAAGCATTCTGTTTAATAAATAAGTTACATGATTAGACAAATCCGGCATCTTTGAGAAATAAGTGTCTGAATTGCTGAGGAATCCTACACCTGCTATTAAAAGTCCTCTCATCCATTCCTCCACACCATGTTCAAGACCTTTGTCAAGGCGCTAAACCCCTTATTTGGTAAGGAGGGAAATGGGAAGTAAACTTTTCTCCTCCTAAATTTTATATGTTGAGGAATCCTACACCTGAAGAATCCTATACCTGTTATTAAAAGTCCTCTCATCCATTCCTTCCACACGATGCTCAAGACCTTTGTCAAGGCGCTAAACCCCTTATTTGGTTAGGAGGGAAATGGGAAGTAAACTTTTCTCCTCCTAATTTTTTATATTGTGTTGATGCTGAATCACCAGTCTTGTTTTCTTTTTTTTTGTTATGAGATCTCTTACTGAAGGAAGAGAGAGCCCCTTCAAGCACCCTCCCCTCTTCCTCTTATCCCCTCTCGAGCTTCTTTTTTTTTTTCTTTCTTAGGTCAGAAGGTCCACGTGTAAGATAAACGTTCGCCCTAGCCCAGCGCCTGCTACGTGGTCATTCATCGGTAATTAATAATAAAGGTATTAAGAAACTTGCTCATGAAGATAAGGATCTTCATGATGACCTTGGTTATCCCAAGGGAATGTCAGGGTTAGTGGGAGTATCAGAGTCAGAGAAAAGGTATCTGGCCCTAAAATAGGAGCTCATTATCTCCTTTTTCTAGATGAATGGTGATGTTCCAGTGTTTGTCTTATTCGAACCATTTAAAGCATCATGATGCTTAATGATTCTCGATTTCTGTTTCGGACACGACAGCTCATCGTGTTTAGTGCTTCTGATACGAGAATGATTTCAAGATTAGGGCCGCCCAGGACTAGGGGCCGCCTAGACCTTGGGGGGCCGCTTAGGACTAGGGGCCGTCCAGACTCTGGGCGGCCCCTAGTCCTAGACGGCCCCCAGGTCCTGGGCGACCTCCTGGTCCTAGGTGGCCCCCAGGGTCTGGACGGCCCTAGTCCTAAGCGGCCCCCCAAGGTCTCGGCCCCTAGTCCTGGGCGGCTCCTAATCTTGGAATCATTCTCGTATCAGAAGCACTAAACATGATGAGCTGTCGTGTCCGAAATAGAAATCAAGAATAATTAAGCATCATGACGCTTTAAATGGTTCGAATAAGACAAACACTGGAACATCACTATTCATCTAGAAAAAGGAGATACTGAGCTCCTGTTTTAGGGCCAGATACCTTTTCTCTGACTCTGACACTCCCACTAACCCTGACATTCCCTTGGGATAACCAAGGTCATCATGAAGATCCTTATCTTCATGAGCAAGTTCTTAATACCTTTATTATTAATTACCGATGAATGACCACATAGCAGGCGCTGGGCTAGGGCAAACGTTTATCTTACACGTGGACCTTCTGACCTAAGAAAGAAAAAAAGAAGAAGCTCGAGAGGGGATAAGAGGAAGAGGGGAGGGTGCTTGAAGGGGCTCTCTCTTCCTTCAGTAAGAGATCTCATAACAAAAAAAAAGAAAACAAGACTGGTGATTCAGCATCAACAGATTGGCGCGCCAGGAAGGGGAAGATCATCGTAGCAGTGAGTAATACCTGTTCTACGAACATGAGCTCTAGATCTCTGGAAGAGGATCCCTCTGATTGGTCTGGGGGCATCTCTCGCCTCCCAACCATGATCTCAAGACTCTTGGCTCTTCTGAGCTAGTGAAGTCGAATCCTCCGGTTCCTTCCTCGCCGCTGCCGGCTCCAGCTATTCCTCAGGACCCGCTGCTGATCCTTACCCAGCAAGTTCAAACTCTTGTTGGGATGGTTCAACAGATGCAGGAACAACATTCTAGAGGAGCCCAACAACGGCTCGAGCCACCTCTGTTGCCCAGATCGGCTACTCCTGTCAGCCGACAATCAGCTCGAGGGAGATCCCCTCCGACAAAGCCTCTCCGCCCCTATTCCCCAGGAGGACGGCACTCTCAAAGTTTTCGGGACGGTTCGCGCTCTTTCACCCGTTCCCCGAGCAGCCCACCTGCCGGACGGCAGTGGGGGAAGGAGCCTTATGTGGAGCACCGCCGGTGGCATCGTCAGTCTACATCTTATTCCCCTGAGCCAGCTGGAGGACGTATGACTGATCAGATGGAAAGGCGTCTTGAGGAGCAAGATCGAAGGCTGAAAGAACTTAGTCAAAGGATCAACAATCAGCCGGGGTCAGATTACGACACCCGCCCTCCTCTTACTCGGCGGGTTATGGAGGAGCCCATTCCAAGGAGATTCTGATTCCCCCAATTGGACCCCTATGATGGCACCACTGATCCCCTAGATCATTTGGAGAGCTATAAAGCTATTATGCAGGTCCAAGGAGCGACTGATGCCCTCCTGTGCATTGCCTTCCCGGCCACCCTCCGTAAGGCGGCCCGTGTTTGGTACTCTCGTCTGCCCTCGCGAAGTATTGACTCTTTTCGACAACTGGAGAGGTCTTTCTTGGCTCATTTCGACGCTTGTCGGAAGATTCCTCGAGTAGCAGACAGCTTGTTCTCCGTGCAGCACAAGAAGGAGAACCTCTGAAAGACTTTATAACCCGTTTCAAGGTGGCGGCCCTAGAAGTCTATCATCTTGAGGATGCTGTAGCCACGCTAGCTTTAAAACGGGGGCTCCGTCCCTCCCGTTTTACCTACTCTCTGAACAAGAAACCTCCTTGCTCTTATGCTGACCTCTTGAGCCGTGCGCAGAAGTACATCCGCACCGACGAAGCTGATTCATCAAGGAGAGGTGCGCAGGAGAGGACCGGCAAGAGACCGCTCGCCCAGAGTTGAGCGGGCCCCCTCCCAAGAAGTCCGAACCCTCGCGTCGACTGACTGATCGCCGCAAGAGCCTGGCTCCCAGAGAAGACCATCTTACACCCCTCCTAGCGCCCGGGCTCATATCCTTATGGAGATCAAAAACGAGCCTTATTTACGGCGTCCACCCCCGTTGAAGAAGGCGCTGCCCGTGACAGGAGCCGTTATTGCCGTTTCCATAGAGATTACGGCCACGACACTGAAGAATGTCGGAATTTAAAGCAAGCCATCGAAGAACTCATCCAGAGGGGTATCTTGGGCAGTACATCCAGAAGAAAGAGGCTCCTCCCGTACCAGCTTTGATGGGACCCCCCCGCTCAAGCCAACATCGATAACACCCCGACAGAGCGGATGGTGGGCATGATTTCCCGTGGAAGAGCCTCATCTTCTAAGAGGCCAAGGGGAGGGGAGAATTAGATGATGTAATCCCTTTTAAGGGAGATATAGCGGGGAGTAGTGTTGTAAAAGATGATAGCGTCGTTGTTTCAATGACGGTCGCTAAACATCCTGTAAAGAGGATCTTAATCGACAGTGGAAGCTCCGCTAATGTGCTTACTTATGATGCATTCTTCGGATGAATTTACCTCCTGACTCTCTTTGACCTGTAGCCGTCCCTCTAGTCGGTTTCACTGGAGACTCTATACGAGTGGAGGGCGAGATTACTTTACCGGCGACGGCAGGATCGCCGCCATGTCAGAGCACGGTAATGCTGGATTTTCTGGTGGTTCGGGTCCCCCTGGCCTACAACGCCATTCTCGGCCGCCCCGGGTTGAATATGTTAGATGCAGTTATATCTACTAAGCGCCTATTGGTGCAGTTCCCTACCGACCAAGGAGTTGGTGAGATGCATGGAGAAGTAAACCCGGTCAGACCCTGCTATCATCTAGCCCCTAGTCCCCAGGTGGCTAGAATCCCTCCGGTCGCCGAGTCGTTTGACCCCAGAGAAGTTGAGCGGAGGGGAGAGCCAGCGGAGCTTCTGATATCTTGCCCCCTGGGGGGTGATCCCACCAAGACCGTGCAAATTGGTGAGCTCCTCTCCCCTGAAGTCCGGGATCAGCTCCTAGCCTTCTTATCGGCAAATGCGGATGTCTTCGCCTGGAAAATGACGGACATGGTCGGGATTCCCCCGGAGGTGATTATTCATCAACTTAATATCAACCCAAGCTGCCGCCCTGTCCGCCAGAAGAAAAGGAGTTTCGCCTCTGAGCGGCAGAGGATCATTGACGAAGAGGTGGATAAATTGCTTATGGCCGGTCATATTCGGGAGGCACAATATCCTGATTGGCTAGCCAATGTGGTCATGGTCCGGAAGGCCAACGGAGGATGGAGGATATGCATCGATTACACGATCTTAACAAAGCTTGTCCTAAGGACAGCTTTCCGTTGCCACGGATCGACCAGTTAGTAGATTCAACTTCTGGTTATGAACTTCTTAGCTTTATGGATGCTTTCTCGGGGTACAATCAGATAAAATTGAACCCCTTAGATGAAGAGCATACTTCTTTTATCACCGAGAAGGGCATTTATTGTTATAAAGTAATGCCCTTCGGATTGAAGAATGCAGGAGCTACCTATCAGAGGCTGATGAACAAAGTTTTTAAAGACCAGCTCGGCCGCAACATGGAAGTATATGTAGATGATATGTTGACAAAAAGCACCTGTGCCACTGGCCATGTCGCCGACCTGCAGGAGACTTTCCACAACCTCCGGCTCCATAGAATAAAGCTCAACCCACGCAAATGTGCATTTGGAGTTACTGCAGGAAATTCTTGGGTTTCCTGGTGACCCGGCGAGGGATTGAGGCAAACCCCGAGAAAATTCAAGCCATTCTTGATATGAGGCGGCCTGTATGTAAGAAAGAGGTGCAACAACTCACCGGGAGGATAGCAGCATTAAGCCGATTTTTGTCAAGATCAGCGGAGATGTTTACCCTTTTTCAAGGTCTTACGTAAAGCAGACGGTTTTGAGTGGACGAAGACTGTCAACGAGCTTTTGAAGAACTTAAGGAGTTCTTGTCCACACCGCCCCTGTTGTCTAAACCGGAGGAAGGAGAAAAGCTCTTCCTCTATCTTGCGGCTTCCTCGGAAGCCGTCAGTTCCGTTCTGGTGCGTGTCGGCGACCACGCCACTCAAAGACCTGTGTATTATACCAGCAAAGTACTTCATGGTGCAGAAGAGAGGTATTCCAAAACGGAGAAAGTCATTTTTGCTTTATTCATCTCCGCCCGACGACTCAGACCCTACTTTCAGGCCCATCCTATAGTCGTCCTCACTGATCAGCCTCTCAGAGCCATTTTGTCTCGCCCAGACACCTCTGGCCGGTTGGCCAAGTGGGCCATTAAACTAGGGGAATTCGACTTGTCATTTCAGCCCAGAGCAGCTTGAAATCCCAGGTCTTGGCCGACTTCCTAGTAGAATGCACTTGGTCTGAAGAACATCAAGAGGAGTTCCCCGGATTCTTTTAGATGTTGACGAGGGGAATGATAAGGCATGGGTCCTCCACGTCGATGGAGCCTCCAACTCCCAGGGAGCGGAGCTGGTCTTATTCTCGCCAGCCCAGAAGTGTGGTACTGGAGTATGCTCTTCGTTTCCTCTTTGAAGCCACTAACAATCAAGCTGAATATGAAGCCTTGTTAGCCGGGATCAAACTAGCACATGGGATGGGAATCAAGCATCTCCGAGACTGACTGCAGCTTATTTCTGCCCAGGTGGCGGGGAGTATGAGGCTCGGGACCCTATCATGTCCCAATATCTGAGCAAGGTCAAACTATTAGTTCCCTTGTTAGATCACTTCACCATCAGCTATATCCCCAGAGGTGAGAATGCTAGGGCTGATATGTTGGCCCGGCTTGCTACCTCTGTGGATAGCGCCATGGGCAAAACCTACATCGAGTACCTGGAGACACCTAGCATCGAAGCCGTGGAAGAAGCTTTGCCCGTTACCCAAGAGGAAACCTGGATGGAATCCTATATCCGATATTTGAAGGACGGCGTTCTCCCAGTTGATCATGAGGAAGCTAAGCTGCTCAGCGGAGGCTTCTAAATTTGTACTGCTGGATGGCCGACTTTACAAGAGATCCTTCTCTCAGCCTCTCCTCAAATGTGTTAGCTCGGTAGATGCGGATTATGTCCTTAGGGAAATTCATGAAGGCATCTGTGGGAATCACTCGGAGGCCGATCTCTGGCACGCAAGGCCCTCCGACAAGGATATTATTGGCTGACTATGCAAGAAGATGCAAGCGAACTAGTGAAAAGATGTGACCAATGCCAACGGTACGCCTGCATTCAGCGCAACCATCTTCTCAGTTAAACCCTCTTTCTGCTCCCTGGCCTTTCGCTCAGTGGGGCATGGACATCCTCGGCCCTTTCCCTCCGGCATCAGGACAGCGAAAATTCCTACTAGTCGCCGTCGATTATTTTACTAAATGGGTCGAAGCCGAAGCACTCGCTAGGATCACTGAAGCCAAGGTCAAAGCCTTTTTCTGGAAAGCCATTATTTGTCGATACGGCATACCACATACTCTTGTCACTGACAATGGCCGACAGTTTGACAACGTCACCTTCCGGACTTTTGTGCTGATCTCGGCATCACGCAACGATTCACCTCCGTCGGCCATCCACAATCTAATGGAGAGGCCGAGGTTACGAATCGCATGATATTACGGGGACTAAGGACCAGACTGGATACGTCCAAAGGAAGGTGGGTGGAAGAGCTCCCGAGTGTACTCTGGGCATACCACACAACTCCCAGGACACCAACAGGAGAGACGCCGTTCAACCTGGTTTTGGTTCCGAAGCTGTTATTCCCGTCGAAATTGGCCTGCCAAGTATTCGAGTGGAATCATATGATGAAGCGGACAACCTCCCTAATTTAAGAGCCAATCTTGACCTCATTGATGAAGCAAGAGATCGAGCTCGAATTAAAATGGCGGCCTACCAGCAGCGGGTGGCGAGGTATTATAATACCCGCGTCCGCTCGAAAAGCTTCCGTCAGGGAGATTTGGTTCTGAGAAAGGCTTCGGTATCCAAACCAACGGAAGGGGGCAAATTGTCTCCGAACTGGGAAGGGCCCTACCAGATAGCGGAGTCCTTCACCGTGGAGCATATCGACTTGAAGATCTGAATGGGCGACTAATCCCCCGAACGTGGAACGCAGACAATCTCCGGCAATACCACCAGTAATGTAATGTACTTACCCTAAAATTAATAAACTGCATGTTTGGAGATTTCCTTAGAATCTTCAAAGGGCTCGGCGGCCCCACAGTCCTAAGGACACCCCCAGGCTGGTATAACCTACCCCTGAGGAGGTTCAAGTCCATGACTTAGCGGCCTCGAGTCATAACCACGGCTGTCCTAAGGACACCCCCAGGCGGTATAACCTACCCCTGAGGAGGTTCAAGTCCATGACTTAGGCGGCCCGAGTCAAGGCGGTACCCCCGAGAGAGATCCTTCAAAGGGCTCGGCGGCCCCACGGTCCTAAGGACACCCCCAGGCTGGTATAACCTACCCCTGAGGAGGTTCAAGTCCATGACTTAGGCGGCCCGAGTCACGCTCTTAGGCGGGTACCCGCTGCCCCCGAGAGACGATCCTTCAAAGGGCTCGGCGGCCCCACGGTCCTAAGGACACCCCCAGGCTGGTATAACCTACCCCTGAGGAGGTTCAAGTCCATGACTTAGGCGGCCCGAGTCACGCTCTTAGGCGGGTACCCGGCTGCCCCCGAGAGACGATCTTCAAAGGGCTCGGCGGCCCCACAGTCCTAAGGACACCCCCAGGCTGGTATGACCTACCCCTGAGGAGGTTCAAGTCCATGACTTAGGCGGCCTCGAGTCTTAGGCAGATACCCGACTACCCTCAATTCTGCAAAAGGGCCAGACGGCCCCACAGTCCTAAGGACATCATGCCTCCTCGAACCCAGGATAACTCCCCTACGGAGGTCCCTAAACTGCCCTATCAGAGTTCCAGGACTTGCATCCTGAGACAACATACCAGAAAAACGACCCTGAGATTCGGACTTAACATCAACTCGCAGGTGGATCTCCTAAGCAATGGGTAGAAATCAGGAATCGAACGGTTGAAGCATCGAGTAACGTCAAGTAAGTAAAAAGTGGCGTCTACTCATTCAAGGTCAATTCACTGTAAAACTTTATAAAGTATTGTCTGTGAGCTGATATCAACTGACTTACAAAAAGAGGTCCTTTAAAGGACCAAGTCAAGAACAAAAAGTTAAGACCAAGATAAACCTAGACACCTTCTATTGATCTTCGGGACGCTCCTTCTCAGTAATTGGACCAGAGGCCAGCTCCTCAGTAGTGGGCGCTTCTGTGACAGGGTCTTTGGTCATCACCGCTCCACCCGCCGCATCTTCAACCTCCATATCAGATGTTTCTTCGTCGTCCGCGGGTTGAAAACATTCAAGGTTTTCTAATTTAAAGTGTCGGGCTAGTCTCCGTTTGCACCTCTCGAAACCCTGAATGAAAGCGTCCATGGCGGCCTCGTGGAGCTCCGACGCAAAGTCCGGAGAATCCTTGTACTCTTTGATGGCCTCCTGGACCCTAGCTTCGGCCGCAGCCACCTTTTCCTGAGCTTTAGCCTCGGCTGCGGTCATCCTCTCCCGAGCCTCCGTCTCCACTGCTGCGACCCTGTCCAGAGCTTCCTTAGCATCCCTCTCGGCTAGAGCCAGTTTTTCCGCAGCATCGCGAGCCGCGGCCTCCGCGTTGTCGGCTCGATTCTCAGTATGCTCTAGCCTGAGAGCGG